>WURT03153241.1:0-10911 GCA_009936505.3 Holothuria glaberrima
CTATGCTTTGTCCATTCACAGACACACCATTCTTTTAAAGGTTCTGCTATGCTTTGTCCATTCACAGACACACCATTCTTTTAAAGGTTCTACTATGCTCTGTCCATTCACAGACACATCATTCTTTTAAAGGTTCTACTATGCTTTGTCCATTCACAGACACACCATTCTTTTAAAGGTTCTACTATGCTTTGTCCATTCACAGACACACCATTCTTTTAAAGGTTCTACTATGCTTTGTTCATTCCACCTAACCATAGCCAACACATTTTGCTTCTCATTATGTTAAGCTGCATCAGTGGCAGCATAGTGTAAATCAAGAACTATCATTAACATATAGCAATGCAACTTTATGAAGCTCATTTGGTCATTAAAACCATCACTACTATTTTAATGAAACCAAGTAAGATTGTTTTGTAGTTTAATACTGCTGCCGGTAATCTCATTCAACGCTGTTATCTTCCTCCAGGGAATCCCTGCCAATTCCGGCGACTACTCGGATTATAAATGCCATGTAGCATCCATATTTAATACACCCATGTCATTCAAGCTATCCAAACGAATAGGTTGCTAAAATCGATCACCGACTATAAAATATCAAAGCTTTAGCATTTAAGGGTAGTTAAGGCACATCGGTTGTAGTGATCTGCAGTGCATATTGTTAGATGTTTTGCGTCGGTGCAATTGTTCTCTCCATTACTAAGTCATAAACCTTTTCTTGCAAACCATAAAGCCTGTTTTGTTTAAATCAAGAAATGTAAAGGAATGAAACTCGTTCTACGTTTTGCAGCAGAAATCCGAAAAAATTAAAATCACATCTGCTTTTACACAATTTTATGCTCATCAACAGGCGTGCCATTTAACTTTAATGTAAATTTTATTGATTTTCCACATATCTGTTACGAAGATATTTCCAGAAAGTTCATATAGTTTGGAATTTGTTTCTTGTGGTAAATAAATATTGAAATTTATAACCTTGGTAATATTCAGAATGTGGCACGCTTTTTACTGGTGGCAAAAGTAAGTTAAAAGGTCACACGTACCATATTTGCATGCTACTACCAGGGAGTTGCTCTCCCTGTTATTACAGCCAAAGAGTACGGGTTACTTCCGACTGGGCTGCTGCAGAATGTTTGGTCCAAAAATCAAATGCATTTACTCCCAAGACAAGCACACGTTATACTCGAAAATTACAAATTTTCCCCAAATGGGGCAGGGGCTGGGAAGGGTGAATCCTCCAGCCTTCCTTCCTCGCCTAGTTCGCCTTTGGTTATACCATCTGAGTCTAGTATCTTACCGGTATACAACGTGAAGAAACAGAACCTGATATAGAATCAAAGTGCGTTCACTACACTGTAAAAACACTTGGGTCAACCTGACCTAGAATTGGGTCAGGAGGGGACCGACTTCAACTATTGGGTCAAAGAATGACCAAAATAAGGCTTCATATGACCCAAATGGGGTTAAAACTTGACCCAAAATGTTGGTTCAGTTCCCTCATGACCCAAGTGTTTTTAGAGTGTAAGTGCTTCGTAATTTGTGGGGACACTAACAAGTTTTCCTAACTAATTCATCTTCAAATTTAAACTAATTGTCAAAACAACGAATCGAACAAAAAATATGACAACATTTTGTAAAATCTAGACAATAATTGTGCATATAAGCAGGAAATGAAAATAATGAAGTTAAAAGCATTATTGGCTCTTCGTCCATTCCTTGATAGTCTAAAATAGCGTTGTACTGATATTGTAAGTGGCAGATATTATCGATAACGATTTTCAGTTTTCAATATCGGCCGATACCGATCCGATACCGATATTTGCGAAATAAGTACGGTATTCTGCAACTTACCACATAGGCTACGTGGCACCACAATGAAGTGTCGTTTCATCTTGATGAGATACCGTAAAGTATTGGAACTTGCATTCAAAAATACTTAAATAGTGTACCCTTTTCATCACATATGGGACGATAAATATCGGTAAGGTAATATCGGCATTTAAGGTAAATTTTACCGATACCGATACAGGGTCATAATGGGGAATATCGGCTGATGCTGCTGAAGTGAATACCGATAATCGTTCCAATACAGTCTAAAATAACGGGCATCGGAAAGGTCAATATATTGGCAGTTGGGGGCCTGTTGTCAACTCGGGAAAAAGATCAAATGTCGCGAAGCTTACTTAGAAGTGGTTCTCAAGAAGCGTGGCTTTTAAATGGCGTGAATAGATGCATACAGTGAAACGGAAATATGCCATCTTCTCAACAGACAAAGAAACATTGATGTTGACAAACGGAATGATAACAGTGTAGTAACAGGGGGTAACTCTTGTCATAAAAGGGAAAATTTAACCACAACGGAAGAGAACTTAAATCAAATGCTAGTAATATCTCAAAAACGGATATGACACAAGTTTTAGATGTCACTTTGAGGTACTTAGAAGGCAGGAGTATAAACTAAAAATGTGGATGAGGTGTAAAACGCTTCTAGTATGCTAGGTGTCCCATTGAATTGGCAAGTAGAAATGGAATTCGTAGAAATGGAATTCGTCAAAAATGGGTGATAGCTCTTGAAAATCTCCAAAGGAAGAAAAACTTTTTGTTTTAAGACTTTCTCTATTTTTTTTAACATCGGAATAACTTCCAGAGGGTACCAAGAACGAATATGCAAATGTTTATTTGAGTGCTAAAATTCCATGTCGATGTGTATTGTATTGAGTTTAGCAGTGTACATTACTAAGAATACGTAATTCAATATATAAAATAATTAAGACTATGTCTTTGCAATCGTAAATTGGTCGCCATTAGACTTGACAGTTGCCGATAGAGAAACGACTTATTAGATTAAGTGAGAAATTTCGCTTTAATATTTCCAACGCCCGAAATTCAGACAAGGAACTGGAACCCGGAGGTTTGATTCAAGATTATTCTGAACATCATACCAACGCACAGTCTTATATACATTTTTAACATATACCACATACTTTGATATGCTTTGTGCTCAGATGGAAAATACGTGGAATGTTCAAATTTCCCGTTTTAGCAATATGAGATCCTTCAAACAACCTTTCAGACTAAGACGCTATCATTTTATTTTTTACCGGAAATGTAATATATTTAGAAATCATAAACTTTAGGACGTTGAACTATGTTTAATTGCAAAATCAAGCCATTCCTAGTGAGGCGTTGTGAGCTCTTAAGCCTCTCCGCTCTACAATGGTATTAACTAAGTTCATTCCTTATCTTTTCTGTTCGTATCACATGGCCCATTCCTGCTAGTGTAAGATGTATAACCAGCAACGCAATAAAACATCACTAATACTACAAAATGTAAACTAAAAGGGGATGTAATTCAGTCTCCAGGGAGTGAAAATTCAAAGCTGAATACTAGAAAAATCGAATTTCTGGAAGTCGACTGACCATTTAAGAGATTTCTTGTAAAAATGGCGGTTGTATTATATTACAAAACTTGAAGAAGAGAGAAATATATTGATCCGTAGATTCAGATGGATTTTTATTTCCACTTAGCAGAGGGGAAATTTTACTCGACTTTAGATTTGTAAAGTTGTTTTTATGGAGTTGGTTGTACAATTGAGATGTAATATGTTCGATATAGCAATAACGATACTTGAAATTACAATTTTTTACCCTAGAAACGTCCTTTTTAGAAAAAATGAAAAACCATTTAATAATCAGTATCGGTAATTCAATCCGAATTGTTCTCAAATATTAAACTAGTTTTGGTTCAAACATAGACGAAACTGGTTCAATTTTATACCAGTATTAAACCAGATTAAGTCAACTATTTGAGTATTGTTGACACATGAATTGATCTACGTAAGATATGGCGATAATAATAAAATCAGTAGTACATTTTACAGATGCCAATTGACAGCATTTTAAAGCTCTAGCACTGTTAAAATTTAATAAAAACATCTGTTAAATTAAAACTGGTATTAAACGTAACAGAGTGTTCAGTTAACACTTACTTATGATAAATTAGAATGGTGGTATTATTATGTTTGGAGAAAAGTTGAAAATGGAAAGTTTGAATACAGAAAGGTGTTTTACACTCCAGTAATGGTTTTCCTGCAAAATTTCGCTTGCTGTCTGGTAACAATGTTAGGTATATTACATACAGAGCTTATCGTCCCACAGGAAACGTCAGTCTGTTATGAATTTTACATAATCACACAGAGGGGAATAAGGGAAGTAACAACATACCACTACGCCTTTTTCTGCTACTATAAAACTCAATCACGAAAATTACCATGGGACAAACAAATCATCACATACGCAAAGAAGCATATAAAGAAAGCGAAAGGGTAAAATTACAATGCTTGGCTAAAGTGCCGTTGACCTACTTACTGCAGAGGCCTTTAACAATAGTGGACGTTCACAGAAGGAATATACTTTAATATAACTGTCTGTAATAGTATCTTTTTTGGTGCCCCTTTTGTTTCAAAGCAATTCATCATGTGCAAGAGGTTTAAGTATCACGTTGTCTTCATTGTCTACGAGATTAACCAAACAATTTAAAGGTAACAATTGAAGTTTATAAAACATTTTGAAGCTTAGCCTCCGGACAGTCATCTACAAACTGGATAAATACTATCGCATCCACGGGGATATATTTCCGTTTGCTTCGTTTACTTTGGGAATCTTATATACTTCCTCTTGACTCTTCAAGCCTAGGTTTTTTAGGTGTCGTCAATCTGAAGTTGTTCAATAAAATGGTGGTGTAACGTTAAACCTCACGCGACTTTCGACTTACGTAGATATTACTTCACATTTTCAGCCACTCACTAAGTTTTTTTTAGTAACGAAAGTTTGCAATTTACCTGAAAAGAAAGTTTTCTTTCGTATTATGCAAGCTCCATTATCAAAGTGTGCTTATCATTCACCTTCTTACTGTCTATATCCTTCGAATTAAGTTTCAAACGCATATTTGTGGCACAATAATCTATTAAAAAATACTAACACGTTTTGACATGTAAAATTAGCATTTGAATCACTGACACTACTGATGGATCCTTTAAAGTGGTGTTGAAACGGTTATCGGTGTTCACCATCGGTATCGGCCGATATTCCCCATTTTCATTCTATATCGGTATCGGTAAAATTTTCCATAAATACCGACAATATCTAACCGATATCTATCGTCCCATATATGTCATGAAAATGGTACATTGATCATTTTTGAATGCAAGATCCGATATATAACCTCATCAAGATAAAAGGACAATTCATCGCGGTGTCAAGTAGCCTAGGGTTGGTTGCAGCATGCTTACTTCCCAAATATCGGTTTCAGCCTATAATGCGAACTGAAATATCGGTATGGATAAAATCAGCTTCTTGCGATTTCGGTACCATACTACTTTTAAGCCAAAACAGAGACTTTGTCCCTTTAAAACCTTACCTTCACAGCAGGTGTGTCGAATATGTACTCCTCTTCGACGTAGTACATACTCTAACTAGTGCAGCCGATATAGGTGCAGGAGTAATACACGTCCACCATGCGAGCAACTAAGCTAACCTATTAAGCTAAGACACTAAATATTAACAACACTATGCCCATTGTTCTCAAGCGTTTTCGACTGCTGGCTACATTCCCTTGAGTTTTTGTTTTATAACCAGCCAGAGGGAATGATCACAAGGCTTGGAGCCGAGGTAGTACTTTCATGCTTGGAGAAAAAGGAGCTCATTCTTGAGGGCAAACCCCACACATGATTGTCCCAAAAGTGCCATACGCAGCAGGCAGTGGCGAGTCAATTGACAAAATTGACATTTCAAATGCTCTAAAGAGCAGGAAACTGTACACTACAACGCATATTTGCTACCGAAGTTCATGTCTAAGCCAGAAGTCAAAGAGAAGGAAGGGACGGCTCTCTGCAAGAACAGTGTTCGTCTCAGAAGAAATTACATATTACCATTGCCTTTATGCATTTAAGTATATCCTCCTTCCCACTCCGAAAAAATGTCATCTCCCCAGGAAGTAGAAACTATCACTGGGCCATATTAATTGACGTTGCATGGACGTCCCGCCGGCCGTTGCTTACGTAGCAGGCTGTACGGTATATTCCTTGTTCAGTCATGGGTTGGGAAGCTAAGGAGCTGAGCTAAAAGAATTCCCTTCCGCGGGTTACCCGGGTCGCCACATGAGGACCTAGTCATTAGCCTAACATCCGTCAGTGATCATCCTTAGTTTAACTGATACTGTGTTTATTATGCTTAACAAATATCTCAGATAACAAGTGCCATTGGCAAAAAATTGCAATTTTTGTCATCATATAGACGATTCACCACTTATTTGTTAAAATTCATCTTGACTAGAAAGTTTACGCGATAACACCCCAAAATAAAAATTTTTTGCATAAGAGGAAACATATTTTAGTGACAGTGATGCGTATGTATGTTGATGTCCATCTTGATGAAACACAAACGTAATCGTAGTGTACAGGCCTGGCATGATTAAATGGCTTCACTAGGTTTGTAAATCTTTGTGATTAACTTTACATGAATAGCAAAGGAAATTATTCAAATGTATGCAAATTGTGCCCCACAATTTGAAAAGCTCATCCACTTGAATTCAAACAATAAACAAATATCTTTACAAAAAGAGCTTTGTTTGCAATGTAAGTGAGTCACGTGCTACTTGTACATGTAGCTACTACTAGAAGTACACAGGCAGGACTTCAAATTTAAGAAATTTTTTTTTCTGTCAGTAAAATTGGCATTAAACTCACACAGTTAACACAACTCGTTATTAAGTTTTCTTTCTAATCGTTTGTTATATTTCTCGCAGCACATACACCCACAATGCGTTTTGACGCCGAGGGAAATGTGTATTGGAATGAGCATTTCAAAAAGTACTCCCGATTTTGTGAACGCTGGAAGCCTATTGGGTATCCATAGAATGAATCGAGACCTCATAGCTCTCCAAAGTTTGGTTTACTAGATATCAGCTTCTAAACTCAAAAGTATTGAATACAGCAAGGCAAACGGCAGTATCAGCAATTTCATGGCTAATGGCACTCGATAAAAGTGCGTATTTGCCACTTACCCAAACACTTTCTTGGCTGGAAGCATACAAACCTGATATCAGATTCCTTAATTGACTAAAGTTTTCAAATAACCACAGGAGTCTTTTCATTCTGATGTTTCTAGCAACCGAGGTTTATTCATGTTTGTCTTTCAGCACAGCACTTTAATTCTGACGTGATTTGTTTTATGTCATCGCTTCTTTTAGGCATCCACCTTCATCTGTTCATAGTCTTATATTCATACATACTACTGTCTCTTAAACAGCTCTCCTACTCTTGGAACAACACCTAAGTCCACTGTGATTTCTCCCGGCCATATCCAACCGATTATATTCAGCTTGATGTAAAAAAGTAGATTATTGGTTTCAATGAGAGATGATTAAAACACTCAAGTCGGATGCAGGAATGAATTAAATATATACCCGGGAACCGCTTATCTCGGTACACCTTCACCTTTGGGTTTTAATCAATACTAAATAGTTGTACTCAAGAAAAACAGGCCTTAAGGAGGAAACAGAGGAATTTTATCTTCATTTAAGACCGTCGAGTATTGAGGCTAAATCACATGTATCTTGCACATCATTACCGCACATTACTACAATATTTCATGAGAACACATCCGAAAGCCTTGTTTTCGACAAATGGCAAAGATAAATTGTTGGTTCTATAGCACTTTTAAGTCTACTGAATGCTGATAGCAAATAGTAACCAGTTTTTGAAATTTTTTACACTTTAAAAAGTCACAATGATTGCCTTTCTATTTGATGGAAACAAGAACTCGCAATTATTTCGTAGTCTGACCTGCGTTTTACAATTGTGCTTTCTGTAATTTAAATTCTAGGCGTTTAAAAATAAATCAAGCTATAACTGAAGTAATCTCACTGTCCGTCCTACCTTCACATCAACATTGGCCGGCAGCTGATAGCTGGCGTGTTTATTAGACTGTAACAAAATGACTGATGATGATAATGGATGTCTCCTGCAAAACTTTTAAGTTCCTTGCCCTAAGGTATTCATAAAATGAACGATCAATCGTCATTCCCTTAAAAGCAAAGAATCTGTCACTTGATAAGATCGCCCTGTTTAAACTAAGGGCAAACCGCTTGGGGAATCCGTGTTGCCAGTATTATGACTTACATTCGTACAGACAGATTTAAGATGACTTGCCACGTAGATGTGTAATTGCCAACAAAGGCCTTAATTTTTTATGAAGTTTTTAAGGATAATATGTTTTGTAGCTATTAGTTCTTAACATCGACTTATTTCATATTTACACTTCTTTGTGTTAAAATTGTGTTAAATTGAATTAGTATCTCGTCTACATGTCAAACCTGATAATTTCATTCAGGCGAAGAATCATTTGTTGACATTTAACTAAGGTACTTAATAATTTTGATTAATTAAACAAACCATCAGCGGAGGAGGAATTGGGCAATTGACTGGAAACTATCTTAGAAATAATAACATTGAATTATACTAGTATTAAAAAATATGTTGATAAATGCAAGAGAAAGGCTCTTCCACTTTCTGGCTCTTCAGACTGGTAGCACTTCCTACATGTGGTTGTAGTTGGAGATAATAAAAAATAAACATGTGGAAGACATTTGGGAAAATTTTCCTACAGGGGATTCTGCGTATAACAAATTTCAATTTACAATAAAACTAAAATTTGATGTAGTAGAACAGAAAAAAAGCCTTTGCACCCAGCTAAACACCAAACTTTGGGCAGGAGAATATGTGGGTAATCATGATGATTCGCTCATAAAGAGTAACAATGAGTATGCGAAGTATATAAGAAGGCTATATGCCCGGTGTACAAACTTTAACACCTTGTTGGTACCAAAATAATGACAGTAAAAATTTATCTGTGGTGAATTAATTATTTTTTCCCGCTATAAAGTTTTGAAGATATTTACATTGAGCTCTTATTGAAATTGGGCATCTTCTTGTTATTTTCGCAAAAACGGCTATTTTAGGGATATTGCTAAAGCCATTGAGCAGAACGCGCCTACTTAGTATGCTATTCAATGTATCAAGCGCTTAGTTACAGGCGAGTCCATCGTTTATACATTTTGAGTTAGTCACCTCTGTCTTGCTTACCTAACCTGAATGAGGGTAACTTTTTTAGTAACTGATTCTATTTTATGCCCGCTTTCATCGTCAATTTCAACTTGAAATAAGTGGAATCCTTCAACTGTCAACCGTTGCCAGTTGAGAGTTTTCAAGTATCGAAGCCATGGGACGACGAAAGAGCTCTTCGATAATTAAGTGACATGGTATTGTCACAACTTTGTTTTAATTAAAGCAGCTGAAGACGGGAGCCGACACTGGTGCTTCTATCGAAATAATACATCATATATGTACAGTTTCAATGCATCTGACATGTTTTTAAGCCAATAATAACTGAATAACCGTCTTTTGCACTTCTGTCCATGACCCTTTTCACTAGTTAAACCCCAAAGTCTACACGGTCAATAAAGGTCAAATTAATAAAGCTAGGCATTTTAAGTTTTAGTGTGAATGGTGGTAGATATATAGACGATTGAGAACAGCTTGGTCCATAATTTGTAATCTTTTGGCATAAACAATCATCTTAAATAAGGGCATGTTTTTAAGCGTACGCATGTATGATCAACGAATTGTTTATATTTTAATTACAACAGAAGGCGGGATAGCAAGGAAAATGCTGCATACAATGCAGCTGAAGGTGATTTCTACCCTATGCACTGCATATGTTGCATACTTTTATTTACATCATGGAACTTGAGTGTGAGATGAAATTTTTCTTTCAAATGCATCATTTTTACATTAGACCATCATGCCAAAGAGCATTTCCCTCAACACAGAATACAAGCGAATGGTATGCAATTTGAACTTGACACCATACTGCCTACTAAAACACGTGTGTTAGTCATGATAACGAATTCCCCACCTTGAAGATGCTCATATCTTAGTAGGAATTCGAAACAAAAAGGTGTTTCACCGACACCACGTTATCGCGCGTCTCTTTGGTTTTGAAGGGTAAGCGTCCATTGTGACACAGCATGGAAGTACTACCTCCGAGGTAGTACTTCCATGATCACAGTAGTGTCCATGGTTATGCGGTGCGTGTGTGCTGTCATACGCTTACTGAGCGTGTTTTGCTCTTTCAGTGCAGCGAAATCTTTTTCCCACTTCGATATGGACAAATCATGACAATGGACCAATCCGCTTCTGCCAGGTCATTTCTCCCAAATGACAGTTTCTCTACATATTTTTTGTAATTCTGACACCGGATTATGAAAGAACATGCTAAATATCCCTACGGGATGTTACCCTAACCTATATTTTAACCCTAGCCATATGCATTATTTTGAAACAATTTTCGAAATCCTGAAAATTTGAAATGGACAACTCGAAATGGGATAAAAAAAAATAAGCTGCCCGGAAATCTCAATCGCGTAGCGTCACATAAAATCCCTCGAGGGCTTGCATGCAGGGGTGGACCGGACGTTGTGGTGATGTCACGATCTCCCAGGCTGCTTGATTTGGGGTCCTTCTTGACCAATTGAAGTAAGAAAGGGTCCTTTCCCTTCCTATCACCGACAACCTCTTCCGTTTGCTCCATCCCCTTCAAACATTCAGTCAGTTGCAAGTAATCAATTTGAGGGGGGGGGGGATGCTGGATCGTTTTCCCACATTTCCGACTTAATATCTGTGTTAAAACGGTTAACCTATAACCCTGGTTTTTGGGTAATCTTTGCAAAAATTACAGAATGGAAAGTATCAGTATAACGGGAGGACAAGTCAAGGTAAACAACAACAACAACAACAACAACAACAACAACAACAACAACAACAACAACAACAACAACAACAACAACAACAA
>WURT03153273.1:0-10911 GCA_009936505.3 Holothuria glaberrima
TGTTATCATCCAATCAGCTTGGGTATTGTATGACATTTGCTGGATATTCATTAAGATAAATACCCATATCTTGCTATTAACGTGGTAGTTCACGTTGCACGTTGAGTTGTTTACATATATGTAGAAAACTTTCATTGGCTACAGAAACTGGTGAATATTCATATTAGAATACCACTGGCTAAAAATGTGACGACACCAAATCCAAAAGAAACAAGTCTCTCGCGGGCAACCCGCTTGTTGTATGTTGGTCGATATGGCCAGTAGCACAGTGTACAGCAACATTGCATTGATTCTGTGTAGAAAGCGGGGGATGTGAGAAATTGTTGCGAGCAAGCCGGGTCGCCACATGTTGGTATCAGTCAGCTCGGCGCGCATGAGTAGCACAGTGTATTACATTAATGACTCGGTGTAGACAGCGGGGAGTGTGAGAAATTGTTGTGTATGCAACAGTGAAGTCAGAGAGGCCTGAGAGGGTGCCATTAGGAGAAGGAACAGTGAAAGGGGAGAAGAGAACCATAGAAATCCAAATTATCCTATAAGGTAGGAGAGAACATTGTGAGGGACTTGGGGCAAGTCTAGCCTTGGGCAAGAATCAATAAGACATCATCATGAAAACATGAATTATGAGACTCAATGATAAAAATCTCAAGACATCATTGCTGACAAGGTTTTCAGTGTCTGACATACCTCTTGCCATCTCAGATGACCAGAGACCCAACCAAGGCCAAATGGTTCAGCTCCTCAATAAATAACATTCACATGTATATGAGATGCCTTAATGTCACCCTTCTTGAGGTACTACAGTAAGTGTACAATGTTTTCATGATTTTCACTGTGACGTCTTCAAATGACCCATAATGTCCACCAAACACCACTAAGGTTATTCCTAAAAATACCTAAACACACCCACATGCCAACTGTGAGAAGTATCCAAACTCACTGCATGTGGGACATCTAATTTGACCTCCACTGACCTCAGATCACCAAAAACAATAGGATTCTTATTGTTTTTCTACTCAAAACCATGCAGCCACATACCAAGTATGAGAAGCAGGCCTGCTTCTTAAACTGAGCTATCATGTTAACAAGTTTTTAGACTTTGAAATAGCCTACCTCTAGAAACCCCAGATGACCTTTTACTGGGCATTTTTAAATACAAAGCCAGAAAATTTTGGTATTTGTCCAGAGGAAAGATTTGGCAACTGGAAGAAAATTACCTACAGTATTATGTCCAGGAATACAAATAAAATAATTGTGGAAAATGAGACTTTCTCAGCCATGATATCATCTTTTCAAGCAAAGAGTTACAAATACACACACACAGACATACACACACCATTACAAAGTTATGACTGATTTTGTCTCCCATCTTTATTCTGCATGTACATACTGTATGATGTTCTAAATGTATAAGAGTACTCTTTTCTCCATTTCCCTATTGCATTAAGAATGGTAGAGTTTTAAAGGGATTTTCCAGAGGCAAAATTAAGTAAGTTCAAAAAATGCAGAAAATTTTTCTCCTTTAGGAGGTGAAAACTGCATCTTAATAGCTTGCAGTGTTTGGAAGATACAAATTTTCAAAGAAATGCAATTTTTTTTTCAAGATAAAGTGCATTGTGGGAAATCTGCGATGTCATTGCGGCACATTAATTTGACATAGAATTTAATTTCTTTATGATATTAATGCCGCCATAGGGAATATTTAGCAACTTTGTTAGTAATGCCCTACATATGGTGTAGATTTGTGCTAAATCTACATGGAAACATATATTCAAACATTCCAAAAGTATCAAATTTCAAGGACAAACAGGACATTCAATTATAAAGAAAAACAAAAGGAATCTGAGGCAATGTGCCCACCTTGCATAACAGTCTGTGACCTTGATGAGAACTGGAGGTATTTTTTGACAAATATAAGCACTCTTTAATAGATCTCGAGTTAGGGAAAGAGTATTGCTACGGGGTTTGGACGGAAAAAATTGGAAAATTTTTCTCTTTCACATGAGACCCTTGTGAAATTGCCACTAGTGGAAAATGCCTTTAACTGGAAAGTGTTTTGTGCTTATCCCCTACATTATACAGAATAATTTGTGTTTAATTTACAATAATACCCTTTCAAACTAATACTTAAACAAGGAGTAACAATAAGTACACATATTAAGGCTTTATTGCTTATTGACTGTCAATTTGGATCAGAATTGTCAATAGGCAAGGTCCTCACATATGTGTAAATTTGCAGGCATAATTTGCATATTGCCCATATGTCAATAAAAGTAAGATCTATTCCAACAGTGAATTCAAACATGTATCAAACATATGTTGCCTGATGCAACAGACCCAAAACCACAGTGAAAACAAGAGTATTTACCAGGTACACAGCACATACTTCAATGTGGATTCTAAAGAGTGATTGTCATACATGTACAGTACATATGTATGTACAGCACGGACTTACAATTGATAAGAACATAAATTTATCTACCAACAACTGCATACTACACTTTCACATGTGTGCACATTGAAATGGTAAAATGTTATTTACTCTGGTAACTGATACTACACATGTAGGTACTGTAGATTGTAAGGAAATAACACCATGGCTATTTAAGTTTATCACTGAGATGAACTTTGTAAATTATTCAACTCAAGTGTATCCACCAGACTTGTATTTATTTGTCAGTGCTGAAGAATCATGTACCTAGAATATGGATACCACAGACAGGGTGCTGAGCCTTTTTAAACTTTTTTAACTTCTTAACTTTTTTAACTTCTTAACCTTTTTTGAACTTTCACAGAACCCAGTTCGCTGTAATCTACCTGCAGGGCGAAGGGGGAAACACCACCATTTAGAAGTATGCCAAGGTTACAAATAACCTATTACACTGTACCTAAAAGATTGACAAAAGGGGCACTTTCCGGTCCTTAAAAGTTGTATTTATTTGCTCTCTACTTTGAGATCTGACAAATTAACACTTGTAAATTCCATACTTCTGAAGAAATGGGAAAATGAGCTACTGTAGCTAGGCAACTGATATTTCTAATGAACCTTTGGTCATGTACAATTCCCTGGGAAGGCCCTTGCACTATATACTCTCTCTGAGGGCATGTGGCATAGGGCCCAGTAGCAGACTTGGGAGCAAAGTCCACCTGGGAGCTCTGGGATATCATAACAAACCTGGGGGCAGGTTGGAAAGCATAGAACTATTATATGAACATATATAAGTTCAAATGAAACTGGATGTGCACTAGACAGACTGCAAAGTCATCATTTGACCATTTTATACTGTACAATCCTTAGACTAACAGCCAGATGATTTGCAGATGCTGGGGTACCTGTATGCAGGTCATGAGGATGGATGATGGTCTGACTAAATGGGGCTTAGGAACAATAATTCCACTGAAGCTACCCTAAGGAAGAAATGAACAAACCATAGCCACAGTACAGCACCATGGGCTGACAAAACACGTTTTGAAGAACTTTAGGCTACCATAAGTATTCAATTTTTTACTCGATTTGACATTGCAAAAGTTACAATCCATTATATTACAATGGCCTCCTAATTACTTTTGCCCATTACATTTATATTTTGGACCCAACATATGGAAGGGTGTCTTTCTTTTTTCACCAAAGAAATTGAAGTAAGGGAGATGATATCTTGTGACCTGGACTGAAGCTACTCATTTAGCTGTCTGTACATAATACAACATTGCATCTTTGATTTTACCCACGTTATTAGCAGAGTAACAACAAATTTCAAATTCAGGAGTGTATTTAATGAAAACTTATGTTGGATCTCTCTTGTGAAACTTGCTCAGGACTAATCTTTAAAATACATATAAACTGACAATGAACTTCTTAAGTTGAATGTACACTCTACATATGGAGACACACTAATAATTTGGCCTTTTCCTGCACAGCTTAAGTACCCTCACTATTTCTGTGGCTTCACTTCACTAGTTAAACACACAGTGGTCACCATTCTCCTGCAGTAAGTTACTCTATTTCTATGGATTCTCATCAATGTTCAAACTTTATCTCCACATGAATCTAAGGGATACAAGTTTACAACTGTTCAATTTATTGCATGATAACCACTCTTTATCTGAAATTACCTGTAATGAGAAAAAATGAATACTACCCTGACTTAACATACTATAGCTACTGCACCTGTTCAGGTAGATAGTTGTCTCAGAAAAAACTCAAAATTTACCTTTTGCAACAACCCAGCCAATCCCAGCTTCCTTCGCTTTCTTCATTGCTAAGTCCATGCAAAAGTTTCCAACCACAGGTCCAAGTAAATTCTTGCCATCTACCCATGCTGTGCCAGCAAAGTCTTTCAAAATGACAGGTTCTCCAGCCTTTTCTGTTATATTAGCTTGAATATCTCTAACGTACATAGCTGTTAAGAAAAAAGTACGAAGTGAGTGTTGGTGTATCTTAGAGACGATTCAGTGTAACTTACAGGTAACGAGAATCTTCTTCACACAGAGGGTTGTTCAGTAAATGAGTGGAATTGCCTGCCCGAGTGTGTCATTTTAGCACACTGTGTTGATGGATTCAAGAATGCATTGAATGCCTTTTTCAGTGTCTGCAAATGGTGGCAGGAACTCCTTTTTATGGAGGTGAGGTTTGCGAATCATACAATACTATGGAGTCCTTGGGGATGGTGATTTTATATCCTTCCTGATACTTTTCGTGCGAAACTTAACTTTAAAAACTCTGTTACAGTAATTGTAAGGAGTATACTGTACTGTACATGCACTAGCACAACAACACACTTTTTAGCCTACCACTTCTACATGAAACTTAAGGTACATAAAATGAAGAAAGTACAGTACAGTGACTGTAAAATAAATGTTAGGTCTGACTACTGCATGACTGCATACTGTATATACATGTAAAGCAAATGCTGCTAAATACATAGTGCCAACCTGTATTTGCTGTGTCGGTGTGAAGTACTGTAGGGTGTGAGAAGGCCTCTTGTATGAGTTGTGTATACAGTACCTATATTTTTGTATGCCTTGTACAAGAACTTACAATGTTACAACACATCAACATTCAACTATATTCTGAAATCTGTAAGAGTACAGAAGGGAAATACTGTACAAACCCAATCTCCTGAATAAAGACATCAGGTCAACATACAGTACAGTGCCAAAGGGTGAGTATGGGTACACATTGTGTACACACACCTATACAGTACATAGCAAGACTATGAGAACCTACAGTACTGCAATTTACAGTACAGTATGCTGTGAATCAGACCTGCTGAGTCCGTGAAAATACATTACTTTGCCTGAGTAACCAAAGTTCATGTAGAATGCGAGCATAGACGGGATTACGGGGTGGGGGCGAGTAGGGGCACTGCCCCCTCACTTTTTCCAGAGCCTAAAAAATAAGGAAAATGAGCGAAAGGAAGCAAGGACTGAGAAAATATAACAGGATTTCCAATAGTCTATAAGGGTTCATTTTTGAAATGTTAAATGAAAGGAAACATTGATAGTAATTTTTATAGTAATGCTTGGGAAGATTTTTCTTGAAGCACTTTGGGGGCACCCCAAAGGAAACAGACTCACACGATTAAAGGTTTGTCTGGCACCATTAAATTTCTTTCAGAGCATGGGAGTCTGCTACGCACCACACTATAATTGTGACTTGAAGCTCTGAAATAAGGGTCACTAGAAGTACTAATGTACGTCATTACATGCACCATGGTCCTTGCAAAGAAAACCCCAAATCCTACCCTGCATAGGGATTCGCAATTCTCCATAAATTACACCTGAGGGAAGCTGGATTTTCTCAAGAATGTGTCTAGAATGGCCGCGAAAGCCGTTAAATTTAAGAAAAATTATATACTAACATTATTAAAATAATGAAACATAAAAGAAAGAAAGGTAGAGAAGGATATAGATTCATATATCCTGAACGATGGAAAGAACAGTACCTGGTGAAAGGAGGAAAGTAATGAACAATATTGCAGTAAAACTAAAAGAGAAACAATAGACCACAAATTGAATGTCTCAGTGCTGTCTCACGGCTATTATCTTCGGTGCGCTTCGCGCGCACCTGTTTAAATATTGTTTTAGGGTTTAAGCTTACTTCCTGCACAACATCTTGCTTACCATAGCTAGGTACAAACTCTTCAATTATCAGTGGAACCACCAATTCCTGTGGCCATACGCAGCTCAGAGTTCCCCTCTCCCAGAAATTTTCCAATCAAAATTTTTATCAACATCGATCTGGGTAAATTTACCGATTGCCTTTGTATGCAAGTTGTAAGGCATGGAAAGTGTCAATTCCAGTACCATAATATGGGACAGGCATTTAGCGAAGGGGGGGGGGGGGAAGGGCAAGAGCTCTATCCTTGAGGATACTTTTCTTTGCTCTCCTTTTACTCATAAAAAGCCTAAAACACGTGATTTTCATGCGAACACACTCTGAGTTCCTGATCTCCCATTCTTAAAATTATTGTTCCAAAGTACAGGAAAACCCCTAACATAATCTATTCTCCCTTCCTTCCTTACTCAAGCCCTCTGCATTATCAATTCCAGCCGACTGTTATACGGAGTAATACTGTAGCTGAAAAAAGTCAATTTGTAATTTGTTGTCTGTTAAGCAGAGTTGTAACGAGTCACTCAATTTTGCAGTCAAGTGGAGTCATTTACTACTTTCAACGTGGCTTGAGTTGAGTCAGTGACTCAAGTCATTGTACATATTATTTCCATGAGGAAAAATATTATACAATTGCTCAAGTCATTTCCCTTTTGAAAATTATTGACTCGAGTTATGACTCGTTACAACACTGCTGTTAAGTGCCAACCTTACAGTACGTCATTTGAAGTTGAAGCTAAAATGCATCATTTTAACGCCTACAATGTCATAAATACTGTATATACCTTAGAGCTTCCGGGGGATTTGCTTTCTGGACCCCCACCAGGGCTCTTCCCCTGGACCCCAACAGGGGCCCTCAGGTGAGCCAAGGTCCCTGGACAACAGGCCATTAAAGGGAGCACTTCACGCTCCCATGGCTCCTTTGGTGCCGTTTGGCAGTCCATCAGGGTTTGCCCCCACCCCACTTTCAAATGTCCAAATCCTACCCCTGGTTGCAACGACCAGCATTTGTCATTTCTTGGTCTCAAATTACGTTCTCCCAGAACTAAATGAGGAAAGGCAATGATCTTGCTGTATGCAAGGTGGGTATCCCCAGAGTAGGATCTTTTAGAGGGATTTATAGAGGGATTTTTCACGTACGGGAGGATGATCTTGCTTCCAAGTTCTCCATCTAGTCAATTTTTGGCTTTTCAAAAAAACGCAGCCTCATGAGAATGTATTTCCTTTGCAGGATTCTTGCAAATACTGTAGTATTCAAGGTTTTGCAAACAGTACACCTAGCTACAGTACTGTACCTGCATGGATTCATGTACCACTTGGCTTATCCTCCTAATTATTCTCATGCATGTGTAGGCCTCTGTCTGCCAGACAGAGAAAGACACCAGAAAGCCAAAAGGCCTCTAAAGTGATTTCTTGCCGTATGATATATTGTAACAAACATGAATCACCCACATGACAAACATAAGATCCCTCCAACTTTAAATACCTTTGACCACCACAAAAATGATAAGGCTCTGCTACACAATATCAGCGATCCACATGCAAAGTAAGACCTCACAGTCATCCTTCTTGAGATATTGTTTACAAGGTTTTGACCTTTTGACCTCTGGTGACCCCAAATGACCTTTGACCTCCACCAAAAACAATAGGGATCTTCTACTCAATATGGCAATCTACATGCCAAGTATGAGATCCCTCAAAGTTACCTTTCTTGAGATCATGTTTACGAGCAAAGCGTCACACACACACACATACACACACACAAGTATCACCATTGCATAGATTCCTTGAGCCTTTGGCAAGGAATCAAAGGGTTACATACTGTAACTTTTGTTTTAAATAACTAAATGCAAGTTTCATTGAAATGTATGACTCTAACCTACTGTACCAGTACACTGATTCACTCAACAAAATGTTCACAGGGTATACAGTACCACCTCCAATTTTAAAAATAACTACCTTTTCGGTCTCCAGTCTCTCACAGACAAAGGTCTATGTACAGTTAATTGCTGAAGGCCTTTCAACAGGTTGCCATCAGGCTGCCAGCTGTGGGCTTTGGTCCAAGCTGGCAGCTTCAGATCAGGCAATATGCTTGTGTATAGAGTTCAGTCAGAGGTCAGACTCAGACTGACATCTCTTTGAGGAAGGACTCATTTGAAACTCTGGTGGACATCAGAAAATGTTGTAACTTAGGCCCCCTGTAGAGGTACCTGTAGACCTACAGTATATAGCTTTCTCACAAAACACCAGAAGCTGGGGTTGCAGTCCTACAGTATGTCCCAATTTTAAGTGTGTATTGCTGTTCTCAAAATGATTACGGTATGTCATAGCCCTACCCAA
This sequence comes from Holothuria glaberrima, assembly GCA_009936505.3. NCBI lineage: Eukaryota > Metazoa > Echinodermata > Holothuroidea > Aspidochirotida > Holothuriidae > Holothuria > Holothuria glaberrima. Next base: position 8,453 of record WURT03153273.1, read on the forward strand.
TGTCATTAGTCATGTGTGGTTACAGTAGTTAGATCAGATTAACGACACATCAACACGAATATGTTATATAGTGTCAACCAGATAAAAAAGGTAAGTTCAAATACAGTTAAAACACGCCACGGTCCAAGTTCAAGCTCGGTTTCAAATACAGTTAAAATACTGTGAAAGTTCTTCCTTCCAGTCGCCTTCCACGACAGGCGTGAAATACTGTGGGCATAATCACGTGTGGTGGTCACAGCCTTAAAGTTCACTCTGTGTATCAATTGTCATACTTTAAAAGAATTGACTGTGCATTGTCAAAATGCATAACCTACATACAGTATACTCTCATTTTCAAAATAATTACTGTACCACAGACATGATGACCTCACAGTCATGTGTTCTCCCCACCAAGGACTACAACCTTAAGTCCTAAACTCAAGTCAGGACATTGTTATCAGCAAAGTTGAAACAACAAACTATCACAACCATTCCTTATGTTCAACACAGAGTTTGCGATCTTGTGCGTCTGCTGGTCATGGTCCCTATTCTTTCACGGTTTGACCTGTGAATAAATTCCTCAGCTTCGGGGTCCAGCAAGAAAATCTCGGATGGGCAAGGATCTCCACTCTCAGTGCCTTTCACTCCCTTCTTCAGCATTGTAACAATCCAAGCCAGAATAAAAAAAAATATCAGTCCAAAACCATACAAAACTATCGTACACAGCTGGAATTCTCAACCCGCTCCACACACCCCAGTACAAATATGCCATTATTAGAGCAGTTGGAATACCCCCAAGCTGGGACTTGTTTGTAATGTACGCACTGAATCAACCCACTGAAAAATGTTGTGTATACACGCACCGACCGCAGTGTCTATGAAAAATTGAGTTGGACCCTTTAAAATTGCCAATGAACCCCAAAGACACAGTGTTTGGACAATCTAAAGGGTACAGTATCAACATTTTAGATGCTTTAAATTTGGAGGTAACCGCCAGAGTTGTTGACGAGTTATTTTTTCTTCAAGTCAAGTCACAAGTCGTTCTTCGCCAAGTCAAGTCACAAGTCATTTATTTTTCAGTCAAGTCAAGTTGAGTCACAAGTCACTTCATTTTCTTGCAAGTCACATCACAAGTCAAATTTCTTCAAGTCAAGTAAAGTCAAGTCGCAAGTCATTTCTTCCCAAGTCTATCACAAGTCATGTTATGAAATCACATGAATTTATAATGAAGCAGGATAAATTCCACTAGTGCCACACACATGCAATGAATGACAGTCTTGACATTGAAGTACAGCAGACCAATCCCTGAGGCTTTTTGAGCCACAAAATTATAGGAATATAGAACACACATATTTATTCAGGAAACCGAAACTGCCATATTTGGTAACTATGACACTGCCCTATGATGCACATGTACTGTATGCGTTGCATTCTCCTGTCAACATCAGAGTAACATGGGTTACTCGTGATTCGTCATGCTACAGTAGCAGGGCAGGATTTATGTATGGGCCAGCGGAGCATGTGCCCAGGGCCACCACACAAAGGAGGCCCCACAAACTAGGTTTTCATATTTTTAGGGTCATCAGGAGATGCTGTCCTGCTTAAATTTAAATATGTTCACACGAGAGCCCTCAAATTTTCTGCATTATTGGGAGGGTATAAGAACAGAGAAAATTTGAAAGAGTGGGAATTGTTCTCAGATTGCTCATAAATTTTGTGAACTTTTAGTTTCTTCAAGGAAGTTGGGGAAAACTACATTGCTAAAATTTTTGGGCACTAAATATACTGGCAGAAAATTAATATATTTCCGCATAAAACCAAAAGAAAAATAGTTATTGAAGAGCTCCAAATATCGATATTTTCACACCAATGAATGAATTTGCCTAATGTTCCTTTTCACTCCAGCCAAGTATCACTAATTTAGTAGCTTGAATTTCATGTGCACTGTCTGGGTAAGACACCCTGTCAGTTGAATTTAAGGCTGAATGCGAGGCCAAATTACAGGGCATCTCATGGGGCTATTGTCCTCCTTTGCCCTTAAACTTGTTAGTTATTAAATCCTTTTCCTGCAGTCAGACTACAGTAGTTCAAATGGCACTTTTAATATTTCCAAACTTACGCCTAGAATTCACTGAAGAATGCAGTTAGGCCTTGGCCTACTGGTTGCCCTAACTTCCTTAATGGGATCTTGGTACCGGGTATCCTGCCTTAAGTTCGACCTAATAAATAACAGGCCTTGGCCAACTTAACCTACCCTTGGCCTGCCCAAGGTTACAAAATTGCCTAGCCCACGCTTTGGCCTAACTTATTAGCTGCCTAACCATTTCGAAATATAACTGTGGTGAACCTGAACAATGTTAATGTCTTTTGTTTCTGATAAATGTGTGGCATACAATTTAGTTCGGCATATTAATACTCACGTAGACGATTTAAACCGTGACTAAAATGCCCCCTGTAATCAGCTGATAACAACACCTCGG
>WURT03153284.1:0-10911 GCA_009936505.3 Holothuria glaberrima
TCAAAGACCTTAGGCCATTTTCCTCAAACATAGGCACTTGCCTTATACTGAAAGAGGATGTTAGAAATGAATGGAAACCTTCGCCTCAAGCAAGACTCGAACCCGCGACCTCCCGCACACAAAGCCAATGCTCTGACCACTAATGGAAAACTTAACCCAACAGTATTTAAGCTCAGTTGACCGCGTTCTGATTCGTAGCCTGGTTACTACTACGACGGGGATGAAATGTAATTGCCATTATCTTGTCCAGCGCTGTGGCACCAGTGAAATCTAGCAAGGTTTGGTTGACCGACGTACCAAGATCATCCTAGTAGTGGCTAGCAGAGCTCTATTCGAAACCGATTGCTGATGTCAGCAAGTGCAATGGGGGTTTGTTTCTAATTGGTTTTCACATAAAGTAGTTTATTTTAACGGTGATTTAGCTTACGGTGGGGGGGGGGGGGGGGTTACTATTTCCCAGACTGTAGTTTCTGTAGTTAGTATTTTATTCGTGGTGGGATACTTAAGCCGGCTAAGTTAGTTTTATGTCATTTATAGGTATTTAAGGTGTGTAAGCTAAGTGCACTTTGTCGTTAAGTACATGCAGTATTTCTGATTTTCTGATTTTGTAATTATTTACCTGTACAGAAGAGAAAGGGGGGAGTCGGAGTTTCCCGAGTTTGAATAAAAGGTTTTCCCTGTTGGGATGAAATTTATATGGACGATTTTTGTGACATTTTTTTTAATCTTGGAATTGCTCATTACCTATGGTTGAGGGCAGCGTTCCGTTGACCTCACCTAGGGTTACATTTTGGGGCCTCTAGTGAACGTACAGAACTGGAAAGTTTTATAATTATGTGATACTCCATCTCTCCCTGTCTCTCTCTCTCTCTCTCTCTCTGTCTCTGTCTCTCTCTCTCTGTAGAGAGAGAGTAGTTTTGAAACATGGAGAGCCATCGAGCATACCTTGAGGATAGGCCTAGTGGTGAAATTACTAGTTCCCTTATTAAAGAATTAGGGAAAGAATGGTGTAAGAAAAAGGTTATTAAATGGCCTACCCCCGTGGTTAAAAGGGATATGAAGGAAAGAATTAATGGGACTTGGGCACACTGAAACTATCATATTGTGTGAGTTTGGAATGGATGTCTCGCAACTGGATATAGGCCAAAGTAGTACTATTCAGATAGACCATGACTCTGTTTGGTTTAAAGTTGTACCCCTGGCAGAAAACCATGGCCATGCAGGAGGAACCACGGAACGGATGATGTTGAGTGACCTAGAGATTGACTCTAGTCACTCTTCGAGTCCTGAACAATGGCATGGTGCGTAAACTCTCACCCACAGTTATCGCTGATTAAAGTAATCTTCTCGGGTTAGGAAGTTCCCAACAAAGACGAGGAGGAATGGAATTCATGGATTAAGGTAGATGAAGGACAAATGGAGGAATAGGCCCAGATTTCGTAGGCTGAGAAGCGGAAGAGAATACGGGAAGAATTGCGACCCCCGCCTCACATGTTATGACAGACTTGAAACAGGATCTTCCTGCGGCAACTGCCCATGACTACTTTGCAGCTCCGGAGGCTGCTTTTGGAACCACTGAGAGTAGAGAGGAACTCCTTATCCAGTATCACTTCATGAAGCAGAAAGACGGTGGAAAGGCCCTCCCCAAACCTGTCTAGGCTCCAGACAAAGGTGAGGCAAGTGATTAGGGGGGGGGGGTAAGCTCGGGGAGTGTGAACAGTGCGTGTCTTCGACAGTTTCTGAAGGGTCAGCTGCTAGATGAAATGCTGATGACAAGTCTTCATCTCAGGGATGCCGAAAATGATTAGGCAGGATATATTTCCCTCTTGAAAAGGGTACGGAGGTAGGAAGAGGAGCAGGCGATCAAGTTACAATAGCGAATGTCACAAAACCGTTCACAAAAGAAATCAGGGACAGCCCTGGCTAATAGTGTTTCAGCCACAGGCCCAGTGAAACGTCACCAACCTCCTGCCCCCTGACAAGGGAAGACGAAAAACGTACAGGTAGACTGTTGAAGCTGGCAGGGGAAGTCAGAGCATTAAGGTCAGGTAGTAGTCCCCAAACTACCTGCGTTCCAGTACCGGCGACTAATATGACACCTGAATACTGTCAATGGACCTCAGGCCCTACCCAACATCCCAGTCCCAACTTTTGTTTTCGGTGTGGCCGGACAGGTCACATTAGCCGGAATTTTCTGTCATGAGGCAGATTTACAAGAAGTGAACCGAAAATTGATTAAGTTTGTGCTGGGAAACCCGACCAGGAAAACTCAAGGGGACCCCTGAGGGGAGGCACTGTAGGGTCCGACCAGTAACTGGCTGCCTCGTCTTTCGGAGTCAGCAGGGAAAGAACTTGCCAAATGTACCTGATGGACAATTAGGAGAAGAAAGCACGGCAACTTGTCATATAGATGGAAGACCTGCTGTCTGTCTTCTGGATAGTGGATCCCAGGTGACCTTGTTAGCTGACAGTTTCTTCCAGACCTTGTAGCGGGAACTCCATCCTCTCACTGATTTGGTTGTAAGACATGGGGGCGGAGGCTCTCTTCCATACAAAGGTTCAACTAAGTCTTATATTAACTTTTGTTTTTCTGCTCAATTTTCAGAAACTGATGAGACTTTTGAGGCAGTGGTGTTAGTGGTACCAGATGGGTCGGTGCCCCTTTATAGTTGGAACTAATGCAGGCATTTTTAGGCAATTTCATGCTGAATGTAAAGAGTAAGTAGTGAGAGATAATTGAGTGCTTTAGATATCTCTGCTGAATGTGGGGCAGCTTATACCTGATTGGATGCTGTGGACAAGTTGGGCCCCATTGTTATGTGGGCTTTGCTCGATTGAAAAGAGATGACAACTTCTGCATCCATGCCGGTTCGACTAAAGAGGCCGCTGTTGTTATTCAATATCGCTGCACTGTAGATCAACTTGTATTGTTTGACATGCCAGAGAAAAGACTACCTTCACCTTCACCTTTATATGTACATTCCCATGTGAGATATTTGCCTGGTGCACCTTTTTGTAACATGAAGGTGACAGATACAAATCCAGGACATCAGGACATGAAGATTTTACCTTAAGACCTGGATCCATTGTCGAAGAAGTGTGGATGCCAGAGTGATGCAGGAACCCTTACCTGAACCTCTTCCTGAAAGTAAGACGGGATCAGATGAGGGAAAAGAAGACACGAATTGGACAGAAGCAGGATTTGATCAATTTGCCCAGTTACCATGCAAATGGAGACGGATTTGTCCAGGGAGGAAAGAGAGCCTATTGCGGTCAGTGATGAGAAATAGACGTCTTTTCATTGGGAGAATGGTATATTGGGCCAACAGAAAAAAAAAACGGAACGACCTTTCAGAGAGAGAGAGAGAGAGAGAGAGAGAGAGAGAGAGAGAGAGAGAGAGAGAGAGAGAGAGAGAGAGAGAGAGAGAGACAGAGAGAGAGACAGAGAGAGAGAGACAGAGAGAGAGAGAGACAGAGAGAGAGAGAGACAGAGAGAGAGAGAGAGAGTGAGAGAGAGAGAGTGAGAGAGAGGTCCAGAAGGGTAGCCTCGGCCGATTTAGATGATTTGAGGGACCATCTGCAGCAGCTATGCTACCATAAGATCATTGAGGAGTCTAAAAGCCGATATGCTTCCCCAATTGTCTTAGTCCGTACGAAACACGGTGAACTACGATTGTGTGTGGACTACCGCAAGTTACACTCCCGAACCCTCCCTGATCAGAAAGCATTGATTGTTTGAATTGCTGCGCTTTGTTCAGTGTGATTGACCTAAAATCAGGATACTATAAGATCCCTATGAAGAAGGAAGACCAAGAAAAGACTGCCTTCATTTGCCCTTTAGGGTTTTATAAATTCAAAAGGCAACCGCAAGGAATCAAGGGAGCCCCGTTACATTTCGCAGGCTAATGGAAAGATGTACGACATAGTTGAACTTAGTTGAAGCATTGGTCTACATGAACGATATTATTGTGTTTGCAAGATCCTTGGAAGAAATGGAGTTGGGGATGACGAAGGTAATGAGTCGATTAGCTGAGTTTGGGTTAAAGGAGTTTTCTGACAAATATGCTGCAAGAGTGTAAGTTTCCTCGGGAAAATTGTGTCGGAAAGAGTGGCGCAAACGGATCCTGAGAAAGTTATGGCATTGAGATCTTGGCCACGACTAACGAATGTGAAAAAGTTTCGATCCCTATTTTGCTGAATTTTATCGAAAATTCGTCTCTGGTTACTCTAAGATTGCGCATCCATTATACCACCTTGCTACTGGATGTGACCTGCAGAAAGTTCCAGGGTGAGCTATCTCAGAGTAAGACATTTGGATCAGACTGGATACCGGAATATGAGGCATCGTTCGAGACTTTGAAAGATAAGCTGTTCTCGGCACCAGTGCTGGTGTTTGCAGACTTGAGAAAGCCCTTTATCGTACACACCAATAGGAGAAGAGAAGGTCTGGGAGGAGAGTTGTATCAGGAGGCAGATGGAAAGTTGCTTCCCATCGCCTATACTAGCAGAAGCTTATTCCCATCTGAACGAAACTATCCAGCGCATAACTTCCAGTTGGTGTGTGAAAAATTTAGAGATTATGTTATACGGGGCCAAGGACATCCAAATAATGACTGATAATAACCCCTGGACCTATGTTCTTACGTCAGCAAAGTTAAATTCGACAGGGCGAAGATGGCTGGCACATTTATCAAACTATGATATTACTATTAATTACAGGTAAGGTAAAACTAACATTACGGCAGACGCCCTGTATCAAAGGCCCACAGGGGAGAACTTGAACCAGCAGGATGTGGAGTTACAAGAGGAAATAAAGCTCAAAATGGAAGTAGGAACGAAAGGAGTCATATCAGAAACTGGGTGAAAGTTGTCGTCAGAGATTTTACAGGCTATTTTCCAAGGTCTTAGTATAGATGCCCTTTAGAACCATATCTCACAGAGAAGCTGCAGTAATGCTTTGGTCTCCTCTCGGGCAATCAAGGCTGATGTTATTCCTGAGCTTTATGAACACCCTTATCTGGGAAGTAATTGAAGAGGTGAGTTAGACTGGGAACGAACACAAAGAGATGATCGTTACATTGTTAGGGTACTAGGCTAAGTGCGCAAGGGAGAAACACATAGGAATGTTGCTGGAGGGACTGAAGAAATAAAACTGATGATGCGAAACTTCAAAGATAATGTCTTGTACAGAAAGACAGTAACGCCAACCACGAGGACTGAGCTAAACCAATAAGTGCTACCTAAAGTATATAGAAGAGATGTTTTGAGGACTCTGCATAATAAACAGGGTCAATTGGGTGTGGAGAGAACCCTCTCGTTCACAAGAACCAGAGTTTATTGACCCAGAATGGCCACAGATGTTCATGCCTGGGTAACTAATTTCAGGAGATGTGTTGCCAGGAAGACACAACTAGGCGGCAGCCTCACTAATGAACATTACCACCACCAGATCAATGGAACTTTGCTGCATAGATTTTCTCTCGTTAGAAGACAACTTCGGCCAAGTCGGTAAGCAAAATTTCAGATTCACTGTTTATGATGTTATGTCCCGCGGACTCAAAGTATTCGCTATAATATTGTCCATAAATACAAAAGAATTATTACTAACACGAGATGATTTTGTAATGGTTGTTGTAAAGTTATATAAACGATATGGTTAATAAAAGAATGCTGATCATCTAAAAGATAAATGTTACAGTCACCATTTCGTAACCACCTTTGTTACCTCACTGATTGTACTTAACATAGAGTCCAATTGCTCGTAAAATAGCTTTAAGTTCCGACTTTGTGACCTGAAAACGATCCCAACAATATTTGTTTTCCCTCATATAATGATTATTTTCTTTGATAAAAAGAGTCTCTCTTTTGAATCATTGATAACAAAAATTTCCTCACGACTTGCAATGCTGTAATCATTTTTTACAAATATGCTGACTCCACCACCCCTCTTCGTGTCACGACGTTTTTCAAACAGCGTGTATTTGTCTAAATTAATCAGTGGTGATAAGTAATTTCCAAACCAAGTTTCACTAAACCTGATTATTTAAAAGTTGTAATTGATAGATAATCAGAGATATTGTTGTAATTTTTATTCATGCTACGACTGTTCAGGTGACACAGATTGGGACCGTCATTCCTAAAAAATCTGAAACCATCAATCTCATAATAATCACAAGGTATGATGTAGTCATCATTCATGAGCTTTAATGTGATGTTTTGGAACCATACACTAGTACTACTGCCGGCCTCTTCAGTATTTCTGTTGGTACAAGGAACGCTGTAATTTGACAGAGTATTAGGTAAGCATTGATTACAAGCACAAATGGAAATATGGTTAGAAGCTTTACAATAGGGTAGACATACGTAAACAAATATGTAACACAGATTGTATAGATAAGTATCTGTTAAATAATCTAGAAATTCCTGGAAACACAGAATCCAGACTAAGTGACTTACGATTAGTTTAGATAGCCAGAAAACGGTCGGCCATAGAATTACAAAATGCGTGAATACGAAGACACAAGACGAAATAAAGCGGAGAAAAGTCATTGATTTAAAGTTGAAACATTTAGTTCGAGAACACTGTTAAAGCAAGATGCCGTATATTTGATCCTTTTCAAGAAATGTTCTGCAGGTCAGATAGGTTTTTGGTTTTTATGGATGACAATTTTTCCTCTTTTCTATTCGAGAGCGTATTCTTTGCCGTCAAGGGTCCAGGAGTTTTTGATGGATGGCTTATGGCTGGTAGCCTTCAGCGGACGTTGATTTTGAAGAGTTGCGACCTCCCGTATAACGATTCCGCTGCCCTTTAACTTCCTCCTGTTGCAAATGAACTCAGCCCTTACGTTGCACGAGGTGAATTTAACTATTGAATTAATGTGAGATGTTCTTTTGAGCACCGACTCGATGGGAACGACCTATTGATTCCGGAGTAGAGTTAATCCCCAACATATCCTTTCCCACTTTAGGACAATGACATTCGTATCTTTATATTTACCAGCTTCTGGTATTCCAAACACACGAATGCAGTTCCTTCGAGAATATTGTTCTTAATTATTTAGCTCCGATTTTAGTTATTTCTCAGAGGGTTTCCGGCGTTCTGAGGTTGAATTCTCGCAAATGCTTTGTTTGCTCTTGCCCAGGGATTCACATTCTAATTATCTACTTTCTCATGAATATTCCTTTCCCGTCGTCATGTTAATGTACAACTACAAATGGGCATTAGAAATTATGTTAGTTTGCTGGGACATGGAATTGGACGCTTACATAGAGTAGTGTAAACTATTACTTTGCTGGGACAATATGTTGCTGTTATACTCACTTTAATCTAAAAGAACAAATTTACCCCCTTTTTTGTGTTGAGTTGCAACAGAGATATCAGAATTATATTTTAATTTAATTCTCCTAGTGGCCTTTAGGTTTAGTGGGTCTTCACTGATAGCTGTTAGAAAGTTTTCAAGCACTGGGTCTTTGGAGTACTAGGTATTTTGAGTTGTTGGTTGAGAGATGGTAACTTGGCTGCATCTTCTTCCTCTTTGTTCTTTTCTCTATTGAAGTGCACATGCAGTCTTAGTCACCGATCAAACCTATTGAGGTTGTCTCTTACTTTCATCTTGTTTACATTCTCTGGCATGGGAAAAAATAAAGGCCATTAAACACAAGGGAAATTGCATCTTTTGAGCAGTCGTTATGGATAAGGCTAATGGGTTCGTACTTATCATTAAAAGCATATTCCATTGGCATTTCACAAGGGCTTTATGTGAAAAAAATTATTAAAAATTAATTTTGTTTCTCTAAGTAAAAGTCCTTTGCGAGATTGGTGGATTTCCTTTCAATTCGTTTTAATTAGTCTTTGGATGATACCTTTAGAGCTCATAAGAAGATGTTTTGAGAGCGTATGGTCAATTGATGCTAGAGCTAAATTAAATTTTATTGTTTCAAGCTTTTTGGTATGGAGTTCTTAAGTAGATAATCTTTCAAAAGGCTATGGTGATAATCTATTCGTACTTTCCTAACCCAAAGCTGTATGTTAAAAAGCGACATAGCACTCCACTGATTCAAGAGAATTCCTGCCCCGAAAAAAAAATGTTTAATGATAGACTACATGAATTTAGGAGCGTCAATAAAACATAGCCTCCCAAAATTATGTCCCTAAAAAAGCGCCTGCTACATTGATGATCATTTTCAAACATGTTTCCACAGCGCTCTGTATCGTCCTTCGTTTGATATGCCACCGCCAACGTTATAAAGGTGGTAAATATACGATTAGAGAGTAAACTATATATTATCATAGTAGTCTAGGAGTTTGAGCGACCAAAACTAAATCGATAACGAAATTTTCGTGCAGGAAGAGCCTTTCTGACAGCACATCACACCTTCGTACGTGATTAAATATAAGAAAGCTACCATCAACCATGTTTAACACACAAACAAGCTTTTTTCTGGCTTTTGAGTATATCATCAATTGTTAATAATTATTAATTCTATAGTTTTAGCAAAATTTATCATCCGCCTCTCTGTCAGTACATATGTCTATCATCAAAACCTTATAAGGAAATAATTTGTGAGACACTTTGTTGTTTATGTAGAAGAATTGTAAAATAGGTACTCATCCATCTGTTCAGTAGTTGGTGACTTACAGGTTCTATGGACTTCTATGTTTGCAAATACAAAAAGCCAATTGCCAACACCGAGGGGGCAAAGGAGAAACTTCCCTCAACGTTTAGTCCGCGAGGGGTTAGTCCGTTCACTAACTGGTCGGTTCCTTTCCTTCACCGGTATTCTTTTCCTTCACCAGTATTAACAATATTCTACACTCAATGTTTATCTCACGAAACGTATCTTATGCTTTTAGAATTTTTTAATGGTGGGTTTAAATTGCTCAAAATTGCTTTAATGGTCTTTTTCTCGGTGAGCTTTACGCTCACGTATGATCATTGTATTACTCCTGTTAAACATAAACGGTATGGCATGTAAGCTTCTTCCCAATAGTAGGCCTTATTTGAAAAGAATATAGACCCTTGGTATTTCAATTAGATGTCGCTCAACAGAGGATTTTATAGATACCCACACCAAATGTAAGAGAATAGTGTAGTATCTAAACCAGTCTGTGACCGTTCCCGAGCACATATTTCGCTCTCCCTTCACCAACGAATCATGCCATTTCACTAGGATAGATGAAGGTTTTCAGTAATGTTCAAGTGTCCACAACTGTATTCTTATCAAATATTTTCCGGTTCGATCTCCCCGAATATCCAGGAACTCGGTAACGAGTCTCGTTCCTTCTCTTCTTAAGTGGTTAAAAATTCTCTTGGGGGAGGACCCCACACACCAATGCCGGGGCCATTTTGACAAACGTTATCCGTAATCATTATTTCCGGCCAATTCCGAAAGTGGATCAATATACCTGAACGGGATAAGATGACCAACAGCCAAGCTCTCAGTAATTGTGAGTAAATGCCTAAACGAATAACTCCTTAAGTAGGACATAACAACTTTTGTAATAGTTGTTAAAGGGAAATGGGTACACCACTACTTCACACAAAGAAAGATTTGTAACTGAATAGCATCCGATGAAGGATGAAACGCAAATTTACTTTACTGAACATTCAAGCGCAGCGAGTCTTATTCGGCATTCGGGGTTGGACGGCCAGTTGATGATAATGTCAACCCCAGCGTTAAAGCATAAGTATACTAACGCATGAAGGGAACTCAACTTCTAAGTTGTAAATGAGTGATCGTTTGTAATCATAAAGTAATGGCAAATTAGTCTTAAACTATTCAATTTCAGCTACATTATACGACGAAATAAACACCGGAAACCATATCTTCCGCCATCGCCTCCCCTCTGCCCGTCCCCGTCGTGATCGTCACTCTTGCAATAACTACTGTAAATCATCCCATGTAACTTCACCATACTCATTTACAAACAAAATAGACTCACCTTCTGAGTGGTTTACCAGTGATATTAACAGCAAGGCCACCGTTACATCCATTTTCAATTTTTCTACGCTGCAAATTGTACTTTGCGACAAGATTACCGTGTGTAGTATCCAAATGTTATTCAAAATGACACAATATTCCACTTCCTACTTCAATATTAAGGTGTCCAACTTAACAAAAAGACAGTCAATCCTACATAAAAAAACACATGAAAACAAACTAAAAGAGCTGTAAAAACCAGTGGGATCATTGTAGGAAATTGTAAAAACTGAAACGTTAGTGTTGGCCAAAATATGATCTTTAAGTACTCAAGTTCCCATGATTTATTCATGCGCATCTGTTATCTTAATAAAAAAATCATTCAGTTGGGAACACTTGTTATATTCAAACTCTTCCTCCAAAGTAATAAAAAAGTCATTTAGTTGGAAATCAGAGCGCAAGTCTAGGTTATCAAATAAAACGTTTTGATGATTTGGACGTCGTCCTGGCATCAGTAAAAGCGGAGGTTAAGGAGAGGGTTGAGGCCGACATCGTTCGTTTGCCGCGTTTGGCGTTCGGCGGGAGGTGGGGTCCTCTTGTTCCGGTGCAGGGGGGTTGGCATGTAGGTGCTGTACATGGTTGCCACAGGAAGTTTTTTTTGCTATAATAAGTCTGTAAATTGTTTGGCATGTTTTTGTCCGGTCCGGTATGGTTCTCCTTTTGTTTGTCTGTGCCCGTTTCTATGTACGTAAAAGCGCCACGATTTAATGATATGGTAGTTGTACCCATATTAAAGCATGGTTTATATGAACCAACACAGGTCCGAACAGTAATGAAATAACTATACAAAATAATCTATGCGTCAACAGTTTCAGGGATACAAAGATATATATATATATATATATATATATATAAGGCCCACAGGCCGGTTGACATATTGAAGCACGTTTCAATATTGCAAATATATACAAAATGTACAATATATACAAT
>WURT03153306.1:0-10910 GCA_009936505.3 Holothuria glaberrima
GCGAATTTACTTTCACGAAGTACTAATTTGGCGGCACGATTTTGAACACGTTGTAATATGTTTATATCACATGTCGGCAATCCCCATTACTATTGCATTTGCGGAATCTAAGCATGGAAGTACTACCATGATCTAAGTGTGAGATGAAAAGGGCTTGTACAATCGTACGACAAGTGTGGTGATCTAAATAATTTCTAATAATTCGAATTCGATGAAGATTAAGTGATGCAATTTGTGCTTTAAGAGTCATGTGAGATAATTGGAGCCTAGAAGGATACACTGGAGATTGGATAAGTTGTGATTGTGTTCGTTGAAAAGCTTGGCAACTGGATAATTAATAGCTTTATCTTTGACCGTCTTTTTGTGGTTTTTGAATCTAAGTCTGAATTTCGAACCAGTTTACCCAACATAGTTACCATTTTCACATTTGTTACAGCATATCAAATACACGACAATGGGGGTATCACAATTGAAATGACCGGGCCGGGTACTGCATTTAGTACCGGGAGGGGTAAAACAGGGGCCAGTTATTAAAAAAAACTACAAACCTGACATCTGGGTTTGCCGCATTTCTGATTACCAGTGCCACGCATACTAGGGAGTTGGAAGGATGTAAGCAGGGATTTGAGGTTAGGTGGTTGCCTACGGGACATGAGAGGGGGGTCCTTGAACAGATCTTGAATGGAAGTGTCAAAATCTTGACGTAACACTTTGTGTAGCACATCAGTTCTACTGGAATAATCCAAAACCAAAGGAATGCGAGAATTAGTGACCTTGGGTTTTTCAAGCAAGAGATTGTCACGGCATATGGCTGAAGCTTCTTGAATGCCCTCTTTAACAATGGAAATAGGATACCCATTAGAACGAAAATTACCGGCAAGTTTAGCGATGTGTTTTTCATACTCGGATTCAGAGGAACAAATGCGCTAAAGTCTAATACATTGGGAGTAAAAAATAGCCTTCTTAAGGCTGTAGGGGTAGGAACTTTCAAAACTGAGATAAGTATGACTCTGTAGGTTTACAGTAAAGCGAAGTGACAAAAGTATTTTAACGGTTTCTAACCAATACGTCCAGAAAGGGGATTTCCGTATTGGAGAACTCCAAGGTAAATTTTATAGTTGGGTGGGTCTCATGACACGCAGTTAAGAACGAACTTAGGGCATTTTCTCCACGCTCCCAAGTGAAGAAAAAGTCGTCAATATATCTACAGAAATTAGATAGATTCAAAGGGCTGTTGGAAAGAATTCTTTCCTCTAAGTCGCCCATAAATATGATTGCGTAACTAGGCGTCGTTCTACTACCCACAGCAGTACCTCTCGTTTGTAGATAATGTTGTTCAATGAAAACAAAGTGATTATGGGTTAGAACAAACTCTACAATACAAGTAAATTCTCCTGTGAACTGTGTGGACAAAAAACTTTTGGTCAGTATTTTTTTACAGGCCGACACTCCTTCCTTATGAGTAATATTAAAATAAAAGGCGCTCACATCCATAGTTACCAAAAGGGAACCGAGAGGGCAATACTCAATCGCTTGGAGTTTCCTGAGGAAATGTGAAGTATCCTTTACATAACTCTCTAGGAAAGGCAATAATGGATTGAGAACACTATCGATATATCCAGAGAGGTGTTCAGTGTGTAGGTTTCCAATACAGGAGACAATGGGTCTACTGGAGGGAAATTGTCGAGGGATTTGGCTAATTCAAACAATCTAGGGGAGCTGAGATTCTGAACCTGCAAATCAGGTGGGATATTGAGGGAAGTTGCAGAGGAGGAAATTCTGTTTACAACTAGTTTGGACACTTTACGCACCATGGCAAGCGTGCAAAATACCCCCGGCTTATGAGCCTCAGGGATACGTAACTTAACCTGCTCAAGTACTTCAGATGAGAACGTACTTATTAAGTTATTGAGTTCTTCCTCGTAACTTAAACTGGGATCGGCTGGCAGCTCCAAATTACCGAGTTGTGCTTCTGCTTCCGAGATGTAATCAGCAGGATTAAAGATGGCCTCCTTTGTCGGTTTGTCTGACGGTAATGGCAGGGTTTGAACCTACAATCCTAGACAAAAGTACATGGGACAGACCTCTGCAGATTGGGGGATGGTGATCTCACTCTTGCTTATTTTGTCCCATCATTTTTGTCGACGATTGAATCCTCGACAAAAGTACATGGGACAGACCCCTGCAGATAGGGGGATGGTGATCTCACTCTTGCTTGTTTTGTCCCATCATTTTTGTCGAGGATTGAATCCTCGACAAAAGTACATGGGACAGACCCCGCTCCCCGTATCAATGTTGAAGTCTCAGAACACGTTTGGCTGCCGCAACATTGAAAAGGAGAATGGGGATGCAGACAGGGGGATGGTGATCTCATTCTTGCTTGTTTTGCTTGTTTTGATCCGTCATTTTTGTCGAGGAGTGTAGATCTTCGACTGCAGCACGTTGACGAGTAGTCAGGTTATGGATTCACTAAACGGTACGATGAGACTTGGCTTCAATGAATGTGTTCAGTTGAGCTTTGGCCGAATTAACGAAAGAGTCAATGTATGGATTTCTTTCCGATTTGGGTGTCCATTCAGGTTTGGTTTGCTGAAACCGGCAGGTATGTTTCGTGCTCTTATTATGTCATCCCTGTTTATCACACTATTAATCATCGTATATATATATATATATATATATGTGTAGTGCCGTCGGAAGGTATTTTCGATTGGGGGGCTGACTTTTGCATGTTGAAAAGATGGTGTGTAGTCACCCTACGCGCCATCATGGGTTGGAGCGTAGCGTATGGAAGAAATTTTTGAAAAATGTCTCCCAGATTGCAGGAAATGGCCCCAAAAAGTTAAAATGTTGGTATCTTTTTTGTTTACATTTATATCAAGTTGCCAAAATTTTGATTCAAATTTTATCCCATTTTTTGTAGAAAACTGAATAAAATTTCTAAATTGACGTCGCAAGTTGGGTTGATAACTTGAACCCATTTCCCCACCTCATAAGATTATCCCTTTGGGTAAGGAGGCAATGTGATTTAATTACAGCTTAGACTATCCACTAAATTTAGGAGACGAATTATCTCCTACCTTTTAAGGAAACATTTTGATAAAATTGATAACGAAATCCCCCATTGATTGCTATTTTGAACAAAACGTTCCCCCACCGTAATCGAAAATGTTTCCGATAACAGAGAAATTAGTTACAGACTGTGGAACTATAAATCATATGAATAATCAGCGGCCAACGATGAGCCTGGGAGCCCAGCTCCTGAACCAAAAGGGCACCCTATCAGGATGCCCATTGGTGTCACCAGAGGTTGGCGATTTGGGGGCACTATAGTAGATGGTGGTTGAAGTCCACCCTTGATACATTTGGGCAGAGGGTCAGTGAAATTTGTTCATTTTTTGAGAAAATTTTGTAAATTTAAAAAGGGCTTACAATGCAAAATGGTGCTATCTTTGAAAAGTTTCCGAACTGACCATACATTGGAAAACTTTCACGATAAAGTGAGTTCTTATACTTTTGGTTGACTGTAAGGGAAAGCTGTGGTGACTAAGTGGAGGGGTAACAATTCGTTTCCTTGAAAAATTCTTGTTTAAGTAAGGTGGCAGAGGTGAAAAATGCAGGTATCTTAGGCAAATCTTTCAATTAATCACAAACATAGAAATTATCATTATTTATTGATATATTGGCTGTGACTCGTTATAAGAAAATGTAACGACAAATGCATACTACGAATGTTACCGTACATGCTACTCAGGACATTATATTACTCTAAGATTCTCTACTGATGCGGGGACCCTGAAGAGATCGGAATTGTACATTTGTCGGAAGTGTTTTGGTTATAATAGTGTAATATTGCCCCAATAATGCTTATAATATATGGAGTGTGTACCTTGTTAAATGCGAGCCAAGCTCGCCGAAATTTTGCATTGAAAATCGTCCCCATAACAAAATTTGCGGGGTTTACACCGAGACACTTTTAATTCCTAACAAAATGCATCAGTCAATTAAAAGGCGAGTCTTCCCCTGAATTCCACTACTTTGCATTCTTGCAATGCCCTGCTCCTCCGTAATGACTACAATGCAGAAGAACAATCGGCGTTATTGTAGAACTTTCAGTTTGAACAATGCGTAGATATTTGATACTGATAGTTAACACGACCATGCGGTGAGGCTGCATGCACGTGGAGCGCGCGAAAATTTCATTACTTTTGCTACTGATATGTCCAATAAGCTCAATGGTCAATTCCATTCCTGAAGCAGGTAATGTTGCCAGAACAATCCTAATTTCTTAGACCTTAAAAATGGATTTTGTCCCTTATTGAATGAATGACTGACGTGATACGTTATTTGTTTTAATAGTAAAACGGATAGACTGAGCGATAGGTAGTATGATTTTTCATAATGATATTCATTATTTTTAATTTTTCGCCTATCACTTTTTGGACGTTTTCATTGCATTTAAAAAAAGTATACATGGCAACATTATGGGGGCTGCAGCCCCCTGACCCCCCCCCTCCGTTCCGACGGCCCTGGTATGTGTGTGTGAGTATTTAAATTCAAAACGAATGTTAAAAATGAAGAGGTGGAAGCTGCCTCCCCCCCCCCTGTAGTGCCAGCTGCACTTAAAAATACAAGTTTAAATGAAAATGACCAAGTTGTGGTTTACGGTTTGGTTTATTCGCATTCACGCAAAGTGATGCTATATGAATGTTTCATTCTGATACCGAATCTGTGTAATCTCCCCGGAGCTTCCAGGGGCTTTGCATGTGGTCACCCATGAGAATGTTTTCCCCAAAAGTTAACCCAATCATTGGTGGGGGCCTTCCTCTCCGCTGGATCGTTCGCCTCGCCCAACTTCCAGACATCATGGTTGTTGTAGTATTTGCGAAGAGTACAACTCTTTGCCAGGGAGTATTCTTTAAATGTTATATATATTACATGATGGAACTGATGAAAACAGTTAAATGCCCCTGTTTAGGAAAAAAATTATCATAAAGTATGCCTTCGTTTTAAGAAGTTAATGACTTATAATAAATTTGTCGTAAGTGAAGAAATAACGCTTTTTCCTATACAGGTGGATGGTATGTAGTAACACTGCATTGTTCTGTTCAAAAGATAGCATTCGAATGAATGACTTACGATATCGGACATGATGTGGCTTGAACAAAAGGAGAGCCATAATTAACAGCACCGTCAGATGTGAGAAGGACAGCCCCTCGATCCGACGACACGACGCCAAGAGCTGTGCTGCTGAACCTGTTTTGACGAAATGATAAATAAAGTATTATACCCAAGGTATCGCCTAACCTTCCCATATGTAATCCTTAGGGGGACCATATGGGTCAACATATGGGGCTTATATGACTTTGCACCCAAGATTCACAAGGGTCCCATATGGGCGAGCCCATATGACCCATATGGGATAGTTCTGGGGCCCCAGTAGGCCCAAGTGGGCAACTGATATGTTGGTAAAATATTGGTCAAGTGCAGGATATCCCACGTCCATGTGGGCTGGCCCATATGGCCCCTAATGAATCTTGGGTGCAAAATTTAATGAGCCCCATATGGGTTCACCCATATGGGGCCCATATAGGTTTGGTACGTGGGGCATGACCGTGTCTAAGTGCAGTTAAAGAAATTGACATGTACTATTTTCTGGTTGAACCGGCCTTCTGGTTTCCAAACTCCTGCATTTTAACTTCATATTGCTCCCTCTTAGGAAAAAATTACAAGAAGCGAGCCAACCTATGTAAACATACAAAACTTACACTACCAAGATGCTAAGACATTCTCAGGCAAAGTGATGAGATTCTATAATTTAGTGTTTCTGTCAAACAAAGCATCAGTTTGGCACATTACACCTAATTGTGAATGTCTTTCGAGGCGATTTTGGTCACACCCTATCAAAATAATACTTTCCTTTTGCATTTTTCCTGACAAACATAGGGTGAGAGCAGGCGCGGCTCTACGGGGGACTAGGGGCATCATCCCCCCCCCCCGCGTTTTCTTATCCCCCATTGGACAAAAAATTATATAGGCTAGTAGGTGTACAATAGATCTATATTGGCAAAGCTTTGGACTGATTTTGTGTTTAAAAGTTGCCTTGTTTAGAGATTTTTCCCTAAGTCTTGACAGGGCGCAGGGCAAGAGGTGTTGTCTAAGAGGAGGGTACAACACCTCTACTCTGAGAGAACATTTTGTTAAAGTGAGGTAACTTATATGAAAAATTGTGCTCTCTTTGGTAAAATTTTGCAAAGAGTTAAACTGATTATATGTTTAGGAATCCTCATTTCAAGAGATGTTTTCTATATTGGAAAGGTGTCATTGAAGAGGTTGTTTCCTAAAGGGGGGCGGTGACTCTTTTGAGAAATTTTATTTTTTGTTGTTTGTCCTAAGGTTTCCTAGATCCAAAATGGTGTAACTTTTTGTAAAGCATTGCACGCATTATATATTTCCAAATTCTACTTTTACAGTGGAATTTCAGCATGTCAGTATTTTTCCTCAAATAGACCAAATTCCATTTACACTTTGTCCCCCTGCCACCTTCCCCTATCCCCTACCCCTTCTAGCTTAATACTGCCCTGATCCGTCAAGTTTTCGATCACAATAAAAATGAACGTTTCAGGCCTTAAAAGTCTTTCTATACCGAAACCATTTCATTTTGAGATTGCACAACTGGATGTAGATTGCGAAACGCATTTCGCATTCTGTGTGGACATCCCTGGAAGCTTCCACTACTTTGACAGAGTTCTAAATTATAGACTATAGACTCCAGTGGGGTGAGATACATTAGGATGAATTTAAGGCCATAGTAAAAATGTAGGGGACGGGAATTTTTCTTGGGTTGCTGCAGAAGGGGCCCTTACCTTTCCATCGGAAAGTTCTAGAAACCAATTCGGTCTTAGCATTATCCTGGATGCGGCCAGACCTTTTCCAAGAGAGTGACAACATAATTGAACAACAGGATTTTACTTACGAATTAGCAAGAAAAACTTTCGGAGTCCACACTTCTTCTGGAAGTAAGATCAGCAAATCAACGCCATCAAACTCAGCTGGGTCCCAGGTAAGCCGTTCATCCTGCCAATCCTTTAAGGAAACAAACCAGACACAAATTAGCATTGATGTAATAGTGTCATAAGTAGCTTACATATGGGGAGGGGAGGGTACGACATCTCTAAGTATTATGTCGTGTGCCTTTTCTTTTGTTCGCTTCTCTTTAAATTTCGAATTCGGCGCCTCATCTTTGTGATCGATTCTCTTCAACATTAGAAACTAGCTACGTCACTCGGTACTACGTTTGCTGTGAGTTAGTGTAGTGATGTGTGAGTATGAGCGCAGATCCATCCTTACGAGTAGGATTACTGGAAAGTATGACATAGAGTGAGCATACCTGTGTACTCATTCAAAGTCTTATTTGTAACTAAACTTAATAAGCAAACGGATTTATACTTCCACTTCTCACGTGACAAATTTGGAAGTTGGGGAATTTAAGCTTAAGTAAGGATGTACACTAAAATAGTTTTGTATTATTTTTATTATTATTATGATTGTCGTCATCGTCATCATCATCATCATCATCATCGTCGTCGTCGTCGTCGTCGTCGTCGTCGTCGTCGTCGTTGTTGTTGTTGTTGTTGTTGTTGTTGTTATTATTATTATTATTATTATTATTATTATTATTATTATTATTATTATTATAGTTTTAATACAGCTCACTATCAACCAAAAGTTATCTAATGCGCTGTACAAACACATGAGAGAACATGAAAATAGGCAAGAGTGCAAGGAGCAGACACTAAGGGGAAAAACAACATAAGCTATATCAAAAAACAACAACAAAAGCAACATCAAAACAAATAATACAAGGAAAATAACCAAGTTTTAAGCTTAAGTCCTAAAAGTTTGAAGTGTGGGGGCAGATTGAATAGAACTTGGAAGATCATTCCAAAGACAAGGGCCGGCGACAGCAAAAGAACGATCACCAAAAGATTTGCAGTGTGTCATGGGTATAACGAAGAGTCTCCTGGCACTTGACTTAAGTGCTCCATTAGTAGATCTTAATTTGAGTATATCAGTCAGGTAATCAGGTGAGTATCCATTCAAGCGCTTCCAAATTAAGTTAGGATCTTAAATTTAATTAGAAGTGTAACTGGAAGCCAGTGTAGTTCTTTTAAACAAGCTGTTGAACTATCTAGCCTATTTTTATTCAAGACAAGCTTAGCAGCCATTTTTTGAATTCGTTGAAACTTTTTTTATCTCACCGTTTGGAAGGCCGTGGAGAAGGCTGTTACAGTAGTCTAGGTGTGATATAATTAAACAATATACAATTGTACACCATTAATGATAAAAACATGTTCTGGGAAATCGGGTACGTACATTTAACCTAATTCCTACTTATGGTATTTCACTCGAAACAAAAGTCTGTTGTATGCGATATTGCAAATATTAAACCTTTTGACCTTACATATTCTATATGTTAAGCTCCCCTCCCCCCGCCTCTCCTTAAGGAAATGCTTAAAAAATCAATGTAACGGGAAATGATCAAAACTGGCCCCGTATTCATATCGAGTCTCCAAATTTAAGCGAAAAGTCTTGTCATCATTTCAGATACCCTTCAATATCCAGCGATGGATTCATTTCATTTTTACTACAGATTTTTTATCTGGTAATAGATCATTTCTTTCAGAAAGAATGCTTCTTTTTGGTAAGTTTGTAAATATTTGACAAGGCTGTATACGAGCGAATCAGGACTTTTGGACTCTGCGGAATTGCCGGAGTTTCAGGTCCCGGATTTGGAATTGGCCCAGTATGGGCTGAGGTGGACTCGGACTTGGAGTCTATTTCAGCAGAGTCAACAAAATGAAACCAGGGAGGTGTTACTTTGACAACTGTCAACTCCCTGATGAAACTGACCTACTTTAGACTTACTTATGGGCTATAATTGTCAATGCGTGGACTGACAATGTAAATGGCTTTTACTAAGTAAAGATGAGATGTTAATGAAGTGCAGACCTATTTGAAATGAGAGTCACATTCATGTTTATGATATGACAGAATATTGTCAAAAGGCCCGACTCGCAATCGGTCCAGAATGGTGGTCTCTGGAGTGAGAATTGGCTCGGAATCGGATTATGTGGACTCGGATCAGCCCTAATATTTGATACATTAAAAGGAAATCTTACCACAGTTACCCAGGAGGCAGTTGTAATGATTTGATCGCGTTCATTCTGCAACAAAAAAAAGGAGAAATTCGTACTTATTGTCTTGTTTTTTTTTTTAATTATTTCTTTCTCGTGTAAATTAGAGACTCAAATGTAAGTTCAATCAACAGATCAAATGAAATAACACAATTACTAAAGATTTAATGGCATTAATGACTGAATATCGAATTGAATTTCTTTAACGAAGATATTATGCACCGTAAATTATCATAGCCCTGCTTTAAAGGGGGAAGCCTTCTCATCCCAAACAGTTCCAATTTTCCCAACTAAGTAAGTTCTAGGCCCACCCATAACTGTCTTTATAGCTTCTCCTTTTGCAGACACAAACATAGTTATTGCTTAAGGTCATATCCTGGTGAGTAGGCCTATACAAGACCCTAATGTGTAATCACAACAATCTCTGTGCATGCTGTGTAATATGAGCTGCTCTGCATCTTTTGCATTTTGTAACTCTGATATCAATCAAAGGGTAGTCACCAACTGAGACTTTTGCTTACACTCAAGTAAAAGTTTTACTTGGGGTGATGCAAAACCCTCTTTAATAAAGAATATTCAAAGCAGTTCATGTAATTCATTCAACCGTTTATTTCATCACTTTTTATATTCTAGTCTTAATCAAAAACTGTAATTAACTTTTAGACATATTCAGCAGATATTTTAATCATACCACACATTAGAAGTAAGCATTCGTATTAACACTTTACTTCGGAGGGCGATCTATCTCAACAATTTAGATCAAATTTGGTATCTTTCTAGAGTGTACTTTTAAGGAACAGTATATAGATTAATCTTGTGTGAAAAACACAAGCCAGAAAATGTACTGTAGGAGGGGAAATAGCTTCCAGGGGAAGAAATGTTTTTCCACGGAGTCGAGATATTTGAAAATGCATTAAGGCAATGATTATTTGTATCTTTCTAGGATTTTCTTCTAAAGGGGACTCCGCCCTGCACCCCCACCCCCTTGGCTGCCGTCATAGTGAAAAAACCCTACGTTCCGGTCTTTGACTTAGCCTTCAACCAGTCAACCGGCAGACTTCACTTCTCGAAATACCCACACAGATATGGAGCTGTTGCTAAGGACTCACTTTAATTTAATGCACCTTTCAGAGAGCAAGAAAAAAGGAATTTTTCTTTCAGGGGAAGGGGCTGTGTGTAAACTCCCTGTTTTTTTCAACTCATCCTGCGAAAAAAATTTCTTTTCGAAATCTTAGATATTACTTCAAATGTTTAATTAGATCCGAACGCCTATATCTAAGGGACATTCCGTGACAAATCCCCCTTCAGTTTCTATTCCATACTCCAATTATTAGCTATGATTTCCATTACATAAACGTCAGTGATGAGTCCGGGTAAGTTATCTTTTCTACCCACGCTTTGCATCTACCACTGCAATTATCAAAAACAAAAACAAAACCAAAAAAAAAAAAAAAAACACCAAAACGCTAGCAGCAACGTCTGGCAGGACTGGAGAAAATATTAAAATTGCTTTATATGAATTAACCGGTGTTGGCGGCACATTAAAGTGACAATAGTACCTTTGTCATTTGTACCTAAAGAAACCATAGGCATGGGCATGGGAGGCGAGAGCAGGGGATGGGTTGGGATGAGGTGTCCCCACGGACTTATATACATGGACACAGGATCACGTGATCAATACGGTCGCCACCGTTCAAACAACTAAAATTTACCCAA
>WURT03153317.1:0-10910 GCA_009936505.3 Holothuria glaberrima
CATGGTATCTCAAGTAGGATAGTTGTGAGGGATCTCATTTTTGTCATGTGGGTGGTTCATGTTTGTTACAGTATATCCTATATGGCAAGGAATCTCTAAGCCTTTTGGCTTTCTGGTTTCTAAATTTTAGTATGCACATTTATGTTTCAAATGTTTTTCTTTTACATTGTATTTTAGTTTGCTGCCCCCGTAATAGATATGGACCTGATTGTGAAGGTAAGATGAAGTTACTTGAAAAAATTAATTATAAAATGAAATTTGAACCTCAAACTTCTTGTGTTGAGGATTTCCTAATACTCATTCTTTTACACATTACAACTCATTTTTACATGTGAGTATGCCTTTCTACTTACACTTAGATTTTGAAAGGTAACCACTGATGGAAGTATCAGCAGTATCTACTGAAATTTGTTAAATCACAAGAAGTGGTTTATTTGTACTCTAGGCATAGTTGTGTACTTATGCCTGTGTTGGTATCAGTGCCATGTAAGATTTGTATAGATGCTACTTGAATTATGTAATAAAATGTGCTCATGCAGAGGAGTGGGACTTTCTTCCAATACCATGCTAGAAATGAAACATTATACATGCCACAAACATTGAGAAATTCTTCCTGAATATATTTGAAGAGAAAGTTTCCTTTCTGATTTCATTTTTTTTTTATCGTGAACACTTACTCAAGATGCCACTTCACAGGAACAGTGTTACCATACAGCTATAAATATTGAAAATAGTAAGGAAGAGTCTGGAATTATTTTTAGTTAATGAAAGTCCTTGAATTTTTGGCAATTCATGTGGAAAAATTGCCATATGGTGAGGCAAAAGGGAAACATATTGTTCATAAGATCATGTTGCTATGATACCTACATATGCAATATGTTTGTTACTCTGTATGTGGAAAACAAATGCTATGTACATGGGCGGAATGACTGAACACATGTACTATATGTCCCCAGAGCTACAGTGGGTGTTTAGAAGTGAATATATTGTTAGTGTGTTATAGTAATATCATGGAAAATACTTCTAAAGTGCAAATTTCTTTTGCTTTATTCTTGAGTCTTGAGAATGGTCATGTCAGCCTTAATAAAGCAGAGTCTTTTACTTGATCATCTCAGAAGTGTGAAAATCCTGCATGGAATGTTTAACAAGTATTCACTGAAAGCTGGAATTAGAGTAATGACCATTTGAACAGAGTACAATGAGCACAGGCTACTGTACAGTTGAATTGTAGTTGCAGTTTCCTATACTTAATTTTGTGCTAGTTAGTTAGATGAGGTTTTACGGCTCACTTTGTAACAAATTGGTTTAAGTCAGGCCGGCCACGGATTCTTTTGAATTTAGAGGGCCATTTGGGATGGGAGAACATTAGGTTACTGTTTGATGGGAAGCTTTCACCTAAATTTAACTTGGATGGGACTAGAACTCCCAACTTTTTTATTGCTAAGCTTCATTGCTTGAATGCCATCACAATTACCTGCCTAGCCATGGCTCTAAGTTGGATGTTTCATAGTGGTAACAGTTTGATTATCTTACGTATGCATGGCGATTCACCCTGCAATTCTGGACATTCCATCCTTTCAGTACATATATATATATGTATATATATATATATATATATATATATATATATAACACAATCCCCCCTTAAGGCGAAAGTCTTTATATCTTCCTACCTTAAGGTGAAAAAAACAAAGAAATGCATAAGCATATATTTCCCCCCAACGTCCTGAAGATATAAACAATGTTATTTCAATGGCCTGCCATCCGTGTGTGTTAACATATAGGTGTCCGTAAATTCGTTGACTTTAAAGTAATAGCACATAGATTGTGTCTATAAAAGGACGTTACCACACGTTTACGTATTCCCATATAAAAAGTGTGTGAAAACGTTAAGGAGAATTCGTTTTTTCGCCATATTTTTTTGTTTTGCCCTATGGTCAACTTTTCAGCAACTTCTTTCGCCCTAAGTGGGGAATTAGTGAAATATATATATATATTATAACACTGGATAGACCTGTTAGTCAAAATGGGTATACCGCCAGTACAACCGGTGAAAGAAAAAATAAATTACATAAGATTACAGTTCCCCTTTTGGTTCTGAGATATACATGCACATTATTTCAATGGCGCCTAATTCCTTAGTGTTAACGGATGCATGTATGTGAGTGTGATGTGATTGGGATTAAGGTGAAATATGGTATAAAAAAAAAATGTGACTGTTGGGAGAACTCGACCCTTAGGTGAAAAAACAGTTTCGCCTTAACATTTTACACTGTTTTATATGGGAATGCTCAACTCTATACGCAAGTCCGATTTAGCACATACTGTTTATGCAATTACTTCACTGCACATCAACTTACGTACATGTATCCGTTAACACTAAGGACTTAGTGTTGAATATTATCAGTCCAACACTGTTTTGGTGTCATATGCTTAAAGTCCCCAAGCCCTACTAAAGCAGATATTTAAAGGTTTTTTTTTGTATGATGAAAATTCAACTGATGAGCTTAAATAATCCTGATGTATGTGTTTTCCTCCCTAGTATGTGTGGGTGGAGAAGAGAGACCATGCACAGGAAATGGTAATTGTAAGGTAAGGAGGAAAAGAAGTGCCATTTTGGCAAAGAAACATGTCTTGCAGTTATTATAGTAGTATGGAGACTTGAATTACAGAGGAATAGAAAAATATTTACTGTTTGATAATGATAAAAATTGCTTGCAGTGGAAATGATGACAACTTTGACTGGTTTTGCCAACCCACTCCAACCAACTGTACTCCACATGCATTGTTGTCCTTTGTCAGTATACTGCTTGTGAACCTGTTTGGGGTTACACGATGGGTAGATTTGTGAATACAAGCTAGAAAATGCTTTAGTGCCAAGGGAAAAATGAAGCGAAAATTCGAATTTCCCTATGTACCTACCAAGGGCTTGGATCCATCTCCAAAAGTGGGGGGACTTTTCACTAATTGCAAATCGCTGTCCTGGAGGAGGGATCTAAGTGGAGGGGGTGTCCCCCTCCCCTTTGGAAAATTTTTGCTCACGTAAGGTGGGCTAAATGCAGAATGGTGTTACATTTGGTGCTAAATTTGAATTGAATATATCACCAAGAATTTCTACTTTTTTAGGAAGTTTTTTTTTTTTTAAATTTGGGTGCTTAAGTGAATTTTTCCTTGGGGTAAATCAGAACTACACTTCGTGAAGTGAGTGAACAGTAAATTGTTAGACTTCACCACATATGAATCGCTGTCCTGGGGGAGGGGTCTAAGGGAGGGATGTCCCCCTCCCCTTTGAAGAAAAAATGAAATTGGAAGGTGTCTAAATGGTAAATGGTGCCATATTTGGGCGAAATTTAGCTTTTAATATGTAGTATCAATTCGTAATCACTGCTTTAGTTTTCATCATTTTTGAAAAAGTGGGGGAGGGGAACTTTTCGGCAATGTTCCCCCCTTCCAAAAAAGTGAGGGGGACGTGTCCCCCCATCCCCCCATGATCCACGCCCATGGTACCTACCCTTTGTAGAAGTTAACCTTTTAACCTGGAAATTACCTCACCAATATAGATTCATTTAGTCCCATAAAAGAAAATTAATTAACTATTTGTGAGGCACACAGAACATACAAGCTGATATTTTCTGTTTTTTCTTTCTTTCTTTTTTTATTTTGTCCTTTTTCTTTTTCGATGTCATCTAGGGATCTGGTACGAGAGGCTTTCTTTTACTTGTCTTTTTTTTTTCATCTAGGGATCAGGTACAAGAGGTGGCAATGGAAAATGTAAATGTCATGGTGGCTATAAAGGAGATTTATGCGATGTCTGCAAGAAAGGTTTCTATGAGGCACTTAAAAATGAAACAGATGTTGACTGTAAAGGTAATTATAAATCCAGTACTTCTTGTCACATCTTTGTTGAACTTTGATACTAATGACAAAGGAGGATGATTTAGTTCAGGTACTTTGTTTTCAAAGTTTTAACATTTGTATAGAGTTTCCTTCAGGTACTGTTTATTTCAACTTAAACATAATGCTGAATTTATAAGGAAATTACGTGTGACAGATATGTCACTTTGAGATTGCTTGTCTTCATCTAATGAGCTTATGTAACTCTCTCTGTCAGTTCTACAGAATTGAGTACTTCTCTCATTTGTTTGTTACCTCCTTTATACCTTATGTTGGTACTTGCAACCAACTCTTCTTTCTCTGTTCGGACTTTCCAAAAAAGACCAATCAGTCATCCCTCCTTTGCTAGTTGTAATAATACAAAAGAGTGGGTCTCAGTCAGGTCATGCCAGGTCAGGTCATGGCAGGTCATATACTCTTTTAGGTATCCCACCATCATTTAATCCACAAAGCCACTGACCTACTCCTGCTACAGGTTGGTTCCTTTAGGCCTTAGGTCCTCAAAGGGTGGCCCACGGGCCATTTGCATCCCTCACTAGGCCTGTAAATGTCATTTACAATACTTGCACAGTCAAAAATTGGAATAAAAAATCAACCTATTTGATTGAGATGTGGCACTTCAACATGTAATTTAAATAAAACCTCAGGTATGTTGATTTCAGTCCAAAACACTGGAGAACCCTTGTTATAGGCAGCTGGCAAAAACTTGAACTCCAACTGGTATGAAAGCTTTAAGAAGCCAGCATTTCTTCCAGTCTGTAAGTGGGTATTTCTGATTTAGGGTCAAAATGGTGTGGATGATTTTTTCATGGGACATTATTGCTGTTATAAATGAAAAAGTTGAAAAATATGGTGGAAATGATGAAAAGTAAGAGCCGGCTAAGCTGGAGTCATGTGACCCAGCTGTGCTGACCCAATCCAACCCTGATCCACCACCATCCTTAATTCTCATTAACAAAATGATTGAAAAGTGAAATTTATGAGCAGTTTTGAGATATTAGCAGTGTTACCCATGAAAACCAAAATATTGCTGGAACCACTCTTTTAGCAAACACAAAATCTACAATGATGCTGCAGCAGTAACACTTACAGCAATGTTTAATGATTTGGTAGAAGCATAAATACTTAAGTAAGTGATTTGGGTATCAGTGAAGCAGTGTTCTTGAACTGCAACATATTATGTCATTCACAACTAGTGTTGAAATTAGGTTTATCATACACCATGGTTTGTTTGTCATTAATCTCTGTCCATCTTAGAAATGATGGAATATCTTTGGTTCAATCAGAAGGCAGAAAAAATAATAAAAAAAAAATGGTCAGACTTTGGTGTGAAATTTCCTATGATAGAAAAATGTGCCCTTTGTCAACTTTATGAAGTTCTTATGTTTGAAAGTTTAACTGGAAACTCATACTACACTGATATCTACTAATTGTAAGAAAAGTTCACAGAATAATTCAGTTTTTAAATGGGAGCTTCCTTTTTCTTGTCATAAATAATTCTTTGTGATACTCATACATTGTTTATATGAGACACTTATGTTACTATGACCTTGCTTTGGGATGGGGTTACATCTGAGAGAAGTTATTAATGAAGTATATGAGTGGGCTTTGGTCAGCACACTTGTCAGTTGCATTCATTTCAGTACAGCAGTGTAAACCAAAGACTTGTTACTCAACCAGACCTCATCTTGGGAAGGTATACAACAGTAATACAAGTGACCAAGCTTTAACAATACCATAGCAAGTATATATGTCAGGATTAATTATCGAAGGAGGAATGGTTTGTCGTATACTGCCAGGCCGTAACAGAAGGAATATTCTACTTACACCTTCCCTAGTGCTTCCTTTATGTTTTGTGGTTTCAGGGACAGACTGCATGGCTAGCTAAACAGGTTGATAAAACCTTGCTGAAGTTGCACTTAGATGGAATTTCAAAAATCATTTCTTTCGTACGGTAGTTTTGACACAACTATGGAAGTTTTGATTTTTTTTGTTACATTTTCATTCTTCTTGACACCTATACCTTTAAATATCCTGGCAAGATCAGGCCCGTATACAGGGGGTTCATGGAGTCCAGACGAACCCCCCAGTAACTGGAGTTTGCTTTGGATAGTACTTTAGTAGTATATGATGAGACGTTTGGTGTTTTATTACGTCCCACATGGTGTTCAAAAGCCTTTGAAAAAATTTCTGTCAAAGTTTGACTATCTTCATAAGCATAATCATAATTAACACTAGATAACTTGCACCTTCAGCATTCCATGCATGTGTCTTCGGCACTTGCCGGTCAAAGTCAGTGGGTAAAATGTTCCGCTTGTGGCAAAATCAACCACCCCCCCTCCCCTCCAGAAAAAGCTGCATACAGGCTTGTAGATGCCTGTACATTTTGCAATATTGTTGCTTACAATTTTCAAGCGCATTCACCTACAGTATTCTGTTTCATTTTTCATAAGAATTTCCTCGTCTGTTTGCTTTCCTCTCTGTAGCATGTGATCCTTCATGTTCATCAACGTGTTCAGGGCCTGGACCAAAAGCTTGCACTAAATGTAAAGGGGGCTACCTCTGGGATGAGGAATTGGGTTGCCAAGGTGGGTATTTATTGTTTCTTTGGAATTATTAAGTATGAACCCTTATATGCATACAGAGCTCTTAAGGTGTCATGCAAATATTAAGATACTGAGATCCTGTAGTTACATATGCCAACATTATGCAAAAATATTGAGATAGCAAGATCTTGAATGTTGATATCTCAATAACATGTTCTTGATATTAAAATTTGACATTCTGTAGCTAATTATTTCAATATTTTACACCAAAATATTGTGATAACAAGATCTTGGATATCAATGTCTTAATATTTTTCAGTGAAGATACTAAGTAATTGAGATCCTGCAATTTAATATCTAAATATTTTAAAACAAAATATTAAGATAGCAAGATTAGGGGTGTCATTATCTCAATATCTCTCTGAGAGAAGTGCAGATAGTCACATAACATTTCATCATCTCCCAGACACTTTTGCTCTGTACATAGAAGTGAACATGCTATGTTTTTAGAAGTCAGGGCATGGATGGGCTGGAACAATGGTACTCAAGCTGCCTTTGTTCTAACTGGTCTTATTTTTCCTGAAACATTGAGAATCATTTTCATTGCTAAGCTTTTGCTTTGTGTCACAGATTTTACTTTACAAAGTAGCTCATTGTAAAGCCCGCATGTGTTGGTTTTGTAGTTTTATCATTGTGTTTATTTGAAAGTGTGAATGGTGACAGAATATACTGTATACTGCTGTAGCAGACTGCAATGTTCAATGGTAGGTTTTACAGTGACAGAGTGCAATGTGTAATGTACATCGATAGGCAGTAGTGTGGATTATCAGGCTTTTATCTACAGTAACAGGCTTCATTGAACAGTGACAGGCTACAGTCTGTGCAATGACAGGCTGCAGTATACAGAGAGAACCAGCGATATACAGTAACTTGCCATAATGTACATTATCACGATGATGGCGACATTCTGCAATTGCGGGCTGCAATTTACAGTGACATGCTGTACTGTACTTGGACAGGCAACAATTTACAGTGGCCGGCCTACAGTTTGTGCAAAGACAGGCTTAAGTGTACAGAGACAAGCTGCAATTTACAGTGCCATGCCACAATGTACAAAAAACAAGCTACAATTTATGAGGACAGGTTGCAGTGTGCAGAAGCAGGCTGCAATACACAGTGACAGGGTGCAGTCTATGTGTAGCATTGTACAATGGTACAATGGCAGGCTTTAAATTACTGTGACAGGCTAGAATTTTGCATAAACAGGCTGTAATGCATAAAAAGAAGTGACAGCATTGTAAAGTTATGTTATTGCTTTTTGTCTCCTAGATATTGATGAGTGTAAGCTTGACATAGAAACTTACCCTTGTCAGAAACAGGAGTACTGCGAGAATAACCCGGGCTCTTACAAGTGCGGAAAGTGTGACATTGCATGCACAGAGTGTCTAGGACCAAGTAATGATAAATGTGTAGCCTGTAGAGAGGGTTTCAGCATGGTGGATAATATATGTAAAGGTCAGTTGGGCATCTTTTAAATACATTTTGCTAGAGCTTCAAATTATTGTTATTTTTGTTGTGAAATGCATAAGGTGTTTTCTTCGAGGCTCAAAAAACAAGAACATGGGTGTCTTTTGTAAGGTAGATGATAAAAGCAAGGAAGGAAGGAAGGAAGCTGTTATTGGAGACTAATTTTAATAAGTAGATTTTTGAAGTATTAGGAAGTTATGAAGCAAATGGCAACTTTTGCTCTATTCCTGTTTTCCTTTTGTCTAGCATTCTCACATAAAGTATCCGAATGATAAAAACATTTGATGCTATAGTCATTTCTAAATTCTAGAATTGATGTGGGGTGTTGCAAGAGGAGGTTTTGTCAATTAAACAAAATGTTAATTTTTCAATTATTCATTGCAAGGGTGGAAATTATCTTGAATCTGCTTGGGCAACCATATAAATTAAAAAAAAAAAAGAAAAAAAAAAAGAAATTACCACTTAACTGAGAGATTTTCATTGGACCAGGAGGTATTTCACCCAGTGAGGAGCTTTTTCAAGAAAATTCTGATGAAAAGTTAAATGATGCTTAAAGTATATATTCTTGTGTGCAGTTGTTGGCATTGATGGAATAGGGCACTGATACAAAATAACTAGTGGGGTAAATGTAGTCTAGTGACTGTTTATTGGCTTCCTGGATTTTGTGAATCAGAAGCCTGCACCATCCAATTGTTCATGAAGGGAAATGATGTAGAGCTTGTGAATTATGTGATATTAAAGAAACTTTTGATCATCATGATTATTTTGATAATCATGTCTTTGATTATCATGTCTCTGTTTGGTTGAGTTGTGGAAATGATGACAAGTAAGAGCCGGCTAAGCTGGGGTCATGTGACTCAGCTGTGCTGACCCAATCCAACCCTGATCCACATCTAAGACAATGCCATGCTTTGTGTCATTACAGTATATCATTTGTCATTCCAAAAAGGTGAAAGCTTGTTTTACCCAAGAAAGAGTATGTAAGTTTGTTATTAGAGGTTTGCATCTGTCTTAAGATGTTAATCCCAAACTGGATTATTTCACATATTTTGAGGGTTTAAGGAAAACGGAAATTCAATAAGTAAGTAGGATATATATTTAATGACTGGATATCTATTATTATTGCTATAAGCATTTTGCACAAATTAAAATATGGTTAAAAGGGTTTCACTTAAAAGTGGAGTTGCAGAAACCATGACAATGGTATGTTTTGCCTTCCAGATGTAGACGAGTGTGAGCAAGATCCATGTGGAGGCAAGGAGCACATGAAGTGTGACAACTCACCTGGTAGCTACTTCTGTGAATGTGAGGAGGGTTATATATCTGATGGGGAAAATTGTATAGATAAAAGTTTATGTAAGTGAATGATTTTTTTAATACACCCATTCCTGAAAAGCTGCCCATTGCTTTATCCTATTCTTGAGTCTAATTCGGTGTTGAATATTTGCCCCTTCTGCAAACTGTGATACTGTTAAGGGCCTTGGCAGTTTGAATGTCATTAGTCATAATTCATTTCTGCTCTCATTACCCCCCCCTCCTCCACATTCTGAATATATTTTGAAAATGTGAAAGAATCATTGATGCTATTGTCAGCCATTCCATTAATGGGAAGAATGACAATTTTTTCTTGATGCAAAATTCATTCAATTGTGTGGTTTGATTCACCATATGTTTTGGAAAGTAATGAAGTTTTCTGACCATAGGAAGTTTGTAGAAAACCTTTTTATAGGGACTTTAATAACTTCCTGGTTTGTTTGGAATGTTGCTATGGTAACAGATTTGGTTATAGTTTGAGATTCTTGTCCAGAAGTGGACATACATTTATGTCCACAGTACATTAATTGATCATGGTCAATAAATTCCAACCACACAGTCTCATCACTTGAAACTAATCAAGGTTTGGTCAGTATTAAGTCTTACTGTGGAGACTCTTACACCGACTAAACGGAGGTGTTGGATCAGTGCTGTAAATGGTGACACAATTCAGAACTGTAAAACACAAGGACATTTCAAATTTATACACACTGCCTGATGAGTTACGATTTAATTGTAGGGTCAAAGAGTGGGCTCTGGATAGATTATTATTATCTATTGAAATAACCCAGTGACAAATAGAGCTCACTTGAAGGGGAAAAATAAATTAAGGAATTTATCGTTGAAGTTTGTTGATCTTTTGTGGAAATGATGACAAGCAAGAGCCGGCTTAGTTGGAGTCATGTGACCTAGCCTGCTGACCCAATCCAACCCTGATCCATTAAAAGATTCTTCTCTTTCAACTTTTTTCCTTAATTGTGCAATTGTAAACAAAACTACAGTAGTATAGAGTAGGATGTGCTGATCTGTTTAAGTGAGTGATCAAACTTTAAATTTAAACATATTTGCCCAAAGATGTTTTAATAATTTAGGTCTGTTGTATAAAAGAAGTCTGGTTATCATGCTCAACCTTTGTTAAATAATAAGGATAAAATTGCATGGTTTTGTCAATCTGTGAAATTTCTGATGTTAGTTTTGATAATAATAAGGGAGGCTATTGTGAAAGTAGACACTACTTAGGCAAGTGTAACTGATTAAGTTTTAGTGATGTCAGTGTGCTTTCCTGCCCCTAGAATTATTGTAAACAAGAACATGAAAAAACTGTGCGTAGCTTGTTATGATCCTGATTTGAAATGTTGCTTCAACACTTGCTACCAGGGTCCTAGCTGCACTGGTCTGCCCTGGTCAGGAGCAAACAGAACCATCATGTCTTACTGAAGAATTGAATAAGAGACCTGATATTAACTTCCAAAACTGTTGGTATTGGAGCTTATGATACAAGTAGGGCTTTCCTACACAACTTACAATTTAAGAGGGCCACTGAGGTTAAGGAGGGACTCTGCTGGAGGTATTCACCCTTGTCCTTGGACCCCTGCTGTTTGAGGGCCACTGAGGTTAAGGAGGGACTCT
>WURT03153328.1:0-10910 GCA_009936505.3 Holothuria glaberrima
TGATATATTATAAGATATCCCTCTACATCCACACATGCAAGTTTTAAAAACAGTTTAATTCGTTTTCTTACGCGGTTACGTGCAGCAGTTTGAGAAACAGGGTACATGGAATAAAGTCGATAGTTTCACAGCTGACCCTACTGTACTTGTTTGTTGAAAGGACAACAGTACAAATGAGTCCTAGATTGATTAGGGTACAAACCCACTTTTTCTATCTCCGTTCAACCTCAGTTTACAAACCTACGGGGTTCTTCAATTTGGGGCTATTAGCCTTTTGCCATTCATTTTAAACATTTGTCCAAACC
The DNA here is from genome assembly GCA_009936505.3 of Holothuria glaberrima. Lineage (NCBI taxonomy): Eukaryota > Metazoa > Echinodermata > Holothuroidea > Aspidochirotida > Holothuriidae > Holothuria > Holothuria glaberrima. The sequence goes on from WURT03153328.1 coordinate 306, forward strand.
AGACCATTTTTCGGTTCAAATTGATGGCTACAACCCACACACCTCGGGGAACTTTGACGGAGCTCAGTACTTTAGTAACCCAAAACTAAGATCCATCTGCGAAAAAATTGTAAAGAATCTGTCTTCAAAGGATTTGAGTAGGTAAAGGTGTCTAGATTTACCAAAAAAAAAGATGATAGTTCTATTGGCGGCCATTTTGTTGTTTCCGTCATCTTGGTTAGTATGAGGTCCTGAATAAATTGTCAGAAATTGTGCTTTGAATTTTATGTACAGACTGCTATAAAGATATATCAGGTTTTCAATCGAAACATATTTTAAATGTTTATTATTATCTATTTTTATGCTACACTGTTATTTATCATTAGCGGCCATCTTGCTTTTTCCGTCATCTTGGTTGAACACATTTCCAACAAAAATTTTCTTAAACATGATTCTTATTTTTTTGCATAAACCATGACCACATTTTAAGAGTCAGTGGGTTCAACATATTTTTCATAAATATTTTCCTGATTGTTTCAATATATTATTAATTACAAGTGCGGCGGGCGAGTTTTTTTAGCGAGGGGAATATTATGAATTATTCGTGTAATTGGAGTCTTGATCATGACTATTCATAGCGTTTTCCTTCCTCGCTTCATATCAAGCTTACCTGGTCATGTTCCGTATGAATAGTGGCCACAACGTATGGCTACACTGAGTTTATAGCAACTCAGGTACCTACAGTCTAATGACACTGAGATTAGTATTTAAAGGACGACTGCTTTGACTGAATATGGTAACTTAATGGTACTTCAAAAAACAAGATTTTTTTAACGTTTCTGAGGTTTAGGGTAGTAAAGAAACTAAGGGAAGTTCCGAGTGAAAAACATAATTTTAATTTTTTGGTATGAACCATGACCATATTTTAAGAGTCAGTGAGTTTAACATATTTTCATAAATATTTTCCTCATTATTTCAATATATTATTAATTAAAAGTGCGGCGGGTTCGAATCCTGCTTGACGCCAAGTTTTCCATTCATTATTTACATCCTCTTTCAGTATAAGGCAAGTGCCTTTGCTTGAGGAAAATGACCTAAGGTCTTTGAGCGATTATTTAATACAGCGTTGATTGTTTCATTCATATAAAGTCGCTACTTCTAACTACCTACACAATATTACATGGGACGCGTTCCTGTGACGTAACAATGGAAAATTTAACCCAACAGTATTTAAGCTCAGTTGACCGCGTTCTGGCTCATGGGCCTCAATGAGTATTCGCCTTGTGTGCGAGAGGTCGCAGGGTTCATATCCTGCTTGAGGCTAAGTTTTCCATTCATTTCTAACATCCTCTTTCAGTATAAGGCAAGTGCCTATGTTTGAGGAAAATGACGTAAGGTCTTTAAGCGACTATTTAATACAGCACTGACTGACTCATTCATAGATAGATAGATAGACAGATAGATATATAGATAGATAGATAGACAGACAGACAGACAGACAGACAGACAGACAGACAGACGGACGGACGGACGGACGGATGGATGGATGGCTGGTTGGCTTGATGGATGGATGGATGGATGAATGGTTGGATGGATGGATGGATGGATGGATGGATAGATAGATAGACAGATAGATAGATAGACAGATAGATAGATAGATAGAGGGATTATTTTACTACCAGTTAAAAGTGACGCTGGTATGCCCTGACGATCATTTAGGAAAATATAGAATGATCCTAGTACATTTCATGATGAACCTATTCTGTTTCCTGTAACCCTATTTTGTATCTACAAAAGTTTTCTCGCACCATACGCGCCCAGCCATCTTCTGTTCAGTTTTGCTTTTACGCTCTCCTTTTTAAACATGTTGGTTTAATTCGAGCCCGTAGCCAGGTGGGGGAAGAGGGACAATCCCCGTACGGACTACTGTGCCCCCATTGAAAGATCAATCGAATGATAAAATTTTATTACCTGTCAAAGGTGTCTTCGATATGACGCCAGGCATTTTTTTTTACCAAAAAGGGGTTTAATAATGAAGGTATGTTGTTTTTTGAAACATTTTCGTTCTAAAATTAAAAAAAAATAACGTCTTGAGTTACATTGGATTTTACATCCGTTGCAAATATGCTGACTTTTAAGAGGCCAAGATCACGCAATTATACTATTGTTATTCCGTGTAAGCGCTATTCTGGAGAGACGCAAAATTAAATCGGTGCGTTCTATTCTCTTTCTCTTACCATTTGAAGATTCTTTCATCAGACTCGCAACCATGGTTAATATACTCTGTTAGAAACGTAAAGTGTCTAAATGCTAGGTCCAGGAGTGGAGGAAGGAGAATTCTCCGTTACTAGTAGCTCGACGTCTTGATTTTGCTCTTCAAGACAAACACTCATTACCCCAAGTACATTTTTGGTTCGGAGAAAAGCAAAATCCTCATATGGTGAATAGTCTTTGGTTGACATCAAAGTCAAAGTATGAAGAGCAGCTGACATTACACAGCTTGTACAGAGAGTGTTCTGATTATAAATTATGTCATTTTATGCCCAACAGGATATACTCTGGAGCAAAGACATAGCAAGGTTGTGTAAGTCATCCCCCATATACTAGTATATCAAGGACGGAATCTGTTGTATGATTTTACTAGAATAGACTACGATGTGTTTCATGTTTCAACTAATTTAGTAAATTTGGATCAAATGTATAGTCAACCTTTCCACAAGATTCCTTTTCCTGCCCATATGAGTTAGATAAATTTTAGGGCTATGGGACAACTTCCATGGTTGCGTGTGGATATTCCAAGTAGGCGCGTTAATTTGAATACCCTAAATATGTTCTTGAATTTAATATATGCCTGTGCGTCTTTAATTACACAACAGGTCAGGACACTAAACGGTTTATTTTTCAAAAATGTATAACTTCATCACCACTCTTGCTACAATTGTCATTTAAATATAAACAAACATATCCACAAAGTTACTTTGTAATGATAACAATCAATTGGGTAGGTTTATGGAAAAATACTAACGAAAATTTGGTGATAGCTTATTTTTAACAAACATTTGGAAAATGCGTATTTTTCGTTATAATTCCAGAACATTAGCTATATACTTGTGTGGGGACCCTAATCTCCTTATTTGTTTCTTAGTGACCCATACCTATATCGAAATCGAAATCCCATCTTGAGAAGATTGACCCTCAAATGGATAAAGTTTGCGAGAATATGTCACAAAGGTCACAAATATAACTCAAAATCGTCCTGTTTTACAAAAATGTAGAGCTCTTTTACTTCACAAAATTACACTACCTTCAAAATTTCTAGCAGTAGTAAGAGCTGAACGAACAGACATCCGTTCCGCAAATTGGCAGAAAAGGTCCAAAATTTACGTAAAAAAGACCTTCTAACTACCCCCATATAAAGAATAATGTTTCAAAAATTATTGAATGAGATTAAATAAATTAGTTTGAGTCAAGGTGAACGAAGTGTGTAATTAAATGTTAATTAACAAAATCATTAGGCAGTAATGGTAATTTTTTTTTAAAGTTGGAGGAAATCTTTTATACTCAGTGGGCCACCATTTCCAAACAAACCTGAAATTTAGAAGATAAAAACGATGCCTCGAAACTTTCTCTGTTAACTTTATAATTTAGATCTGAAGTTTTCGTGACGATTGTAAAAAAATTATTGAATAGCCGGATATGCCACTTTTCCGTACGCGGAATTTCATAGAGGAAACTTGTTCTTTTAGACAACCGTAAACTCTAGCCAAAATTAAATTAACGAATGGTCAAAACGACAGAGATGATCTATCGAATCATTCTTAATTTCACAGAAAAGCACGAGTTCTTAGAAGCCCTGATCAGGCGGACATCATCCTCGTTAAAATTGGCATTCCTTTTATGGTAACCCCCCCCCTTTTGCTATCAAATTTTACAAGTTTGATGATAGTACCTTGTGCAAATGCATTGCGTTGCATTGCTTCATTTACTCAATATTCCTCAAAGTTGGAAGTTACAATATTTAATAAGCTGGAAAATAACCAAGTCCATGGTACGATTAGAAACATTTAATGGCAGTTTTAAAATGCTCTTGGGCCACCTCTTATGCACTTTCCATACCAACAAAATAATGACTGAAAACGTCTAACAGTTGATGATGATTCGTCACTTTTTACAACTACATATTATTTTCACTGAATCTTCACGACTATACACACTCGGTCTAAATAGTTAAAACTGTATTTTGGTCTGAAAGTATTTTTAAATTTCAACTAATCAAAAGAGTACCTGTAATTTTATGTAGCTGATGTTAGACGCTTCGTTGATGAGTAATTCCAAAAGGACATATAGCTTATTTCAAATGTTATGTCATTAAAATCATGTCTGTTCTTGTTTCAGCGACAACTTTGTCATAATTCTACGCAGTTCTTCATAATCCATACCCTGAAAACATTGCGAAGTGTGACTGCCAGCTAAAAGTGCACATGGCATGTATATTAATACTTCATCACCAAGGCTGGGCACTTGTTGCATAATGTAAACACAATATTGAATAGTAAAGGCACTGTACCATTGGCGTATTATGTGTTCTAACACTACAGACCACACTCTTACTCAAATTTATATGTACAAAGGTTTTCAACAATATTAGAGACTCTAAGCTAATTTTGCTTTGTTCAAAAGAACGCTCATTGTGATTTCAAGCAGGCATTGAAAATATGTTTAATCATTACTTACTTGAATATTAAAAGCCTCTTTTCAGTAAATTTCCCAAAAGTAACCAATTTAATGACTAATCCACGACTGAAGTTATAACACAGGTAGATGTATCAGGCAGGCGTTCTACTAGAAGGAGCTCTGCGCTTTTCGTTTGTAAGCAATACGTGCAATACCTGTAATTGAATTCTTAGATTCGATACAGGGGATTTCCAAGCCAAACACGTTAGTGCACAGGTTACTTTAATAGTTGCAATATGAAAGTTTGTACTCTATTAGAGAAGCAAGTCAAAAAGACATGATCTGCTGTTTAAAATGCATTCACGTATATATATATATATATATATATATAGCAAAATGAAAGATTCCACGTGTTGGGAACATAGAAATGAAGAATATAAAAGGATATACACCAACTTGACATAACTAGGTACACGCCTGATGCGTTTATTCCCAACGGTATGTATTTATGTACAACGAGGTGCAGAAATTTTCGAAACCCCTGGTTTCTTCATCAGCCGCTAAAGCGACATTGAATTGTCAAGGTACAGACATCCTAAACTCATATACCTTAGGATGTAATCAAAAAGGCTAATTAATGTAGGAAAAAGATGTGCTTAAGCCTTAGTGCAGAGAGAGCAGTCATCAAGTTGGTGTATATCCTTTAATATGATTATTATTATATATATATATATATATATATATACATATAGCTTAATTATTACTGAAAATTTGACCCTTGTAATTCCCCCATGAGTACAAACGTGGACTAATTGAGAATGCAGAGAGCCTAATCAAGCGTAAGAGATGGAAAACATTTCTCGTTTCAAGAGGCAAGATGATGTTATTGAGGACCCTTGCGGTAACGAAAAGTTCGGTTTTTAAATCTAAAATGATTACACCCGCAAATAGTGACCTCAAAAGGTCAAAAATGACTAAATATCCGAGTGCATCGAAATCAGAAACTCTCCCTGTCTCTTCAGACACAACCTTAGGAACTACATGAGGAAAACGGCATCCAAGAAGAAAGACCTAGTACCTGTCGACAAAACTAGAAATTTGTACGCAGCAAAGCCCAGATGACTATGTCAAGCTCCTCAAGGACAACATCACCCAGAAGTTGGTGTCTCATACGTCCCTTGCAGCTGGTATCAATAATAAAGAACGGACTGCCGTTGCATTTATGCTAGACATTCAAGACTGTCTCAGTCAAATGGAAGAGAGCCAAGCTTTTAACACTACCAAAGACAGTTAAGATAACTTCCCTAACAATGTCATGCAGACTTATCAATCATATCAAAAGTGAAAAAGGGCGAGTTAGAAAAGTACTCCTTCACCGTATGAACGACGGTCTGAGGGCCTTTTCCCTGGTAAACCAGTGGAGGAACACATTCTCAGTAATTGACTGGTTTTGTTCCCTCAATAATAAAAAGTCCCACACTTTTCTAGTCTTTGATATTGCAGACTTTATCCCTCCATATCTCTGTAGCCGGGGGCAAAATCACGTTACTGTGCCAACCAAAAGCTAACTTCCCTATCATCATGAATGCCAGAAAGTCTGGTTCCGTTTAGTAACAGTACCTCTGGGCAAAACGAGGTAACCCTAACTCCTAAATGTCACAATGGGGAGCTTTGATGGTGTCAAGGTATGTCAACTAGTCGGTCTTTACATTTTAAACAACCTTAGAAGGCACTCTCTTGCCTCCGATGTCTGTCTCTGCAGAGATGATGGCCCTAGAATCCTTGGAAACCAGCTCCTGAAGACTCGCCGACAGAGCCCGCTAGGAGGATTAAAACCTTCAGCACGTTCGGGTTGGAAATCACCATCGAGACAAACCCCCATGTCGTTAAAATGGTACAGTTGCCTTATACAGAGAACCTAACGACAACCCGTGTTTAATCACATCCAGTGAAATCACCCACCCATTCCTGAATATATTCCCATGGCAGTTAACAAAAGCGTGGCCTAGTTTTCTTGCAACCAAGCATAATTTGACTCTGCAGCATCTGCCTACCCAGGGCTTCATTTTTAGGAGCGCCGGCCCGATCGCGCTCCTTTGCGTTTCTTACATGAACCCAGCGAGAGCAATTCATCACGCTACTAAAAAACTATTAGCGTGCGGTCAAACTCTTTAATTCCTGCAGGAGAGCAATATAAATTCTCAAATAATAATTTGAAATATTTTCGCAAGCTTCAGAGCAAAGGTCTTTCTGTACCGGGCAACTTTTTCCAGAGGGTCTTGGCACTTTTGCCATTGCCTAACATGTAGTACATATGACTCTAAAAGCCTAACCTACACATGTGTCTCTGCAGTTCATATACTCAAGGTCTAACTCCTAGCACTTGCTAAAGTGCCTTTCTTGAAAATTGTCAACAGTAATTCTTGCATTTTTTGTCCTTTTTGTTCTTTAACATTATTAAGGGTCACAAGGTCGAATGAATGATATGATCACGTTGCTGCTCATCTAAATTACTTATATTAAGATTTTGGTATTATTGGCCACATATAAGTGTTACGACAGAGTATCAAAAAAATCAAGACTTACTTCATGAGCACATGCTTTGGCAGATTTTAATAAAACTTGGGACTCAGTAACTTTTTGATAATGGGTAATTGGTGGTGGTCAGGAAATTGGAGTCGAAGGTCATCTAGGCGTCATTGTGAGGTCATTTTATAAATGTTTTCCCCCAAACGATTCATGCAGTGACAGTCTTGGGTGTTAATCGTTGTGATTTATAAACTGGTAATGTAACTGATTCATTAGGGTTGTTGGGGAATTAAATGTCAGTGGTCATCTAGTGGTCACGTTGGTACAGTACACGTTACCTGTCCTTATAAACATTGTCCTTGAACCAATTCACACCTAGCAATCTTGTAGTAGTTTGTTTGGGTGTCTCGCAAAAACTGTCAATGCCAGTTGACATTTTCTTGGGGCTCTTTTAAAGGAAATTGAGATACCTTAGACTTTTGGGTTTGGAATGACTGCATTTAACAAAAAACTATTTTTTCTAAGAAAATATCTAGGCATATTGTTTTACCAAAATAATAAATGTTGAGTGGTTCAATGATTTTGAATGTGATTTATCTTTTGAGGATATGAACATCCTACATACAATACATCCAGTCTTATATGCTATTACAAGATCATAAGTTGTGCAAATGTTGAGGAGAGCAAATTGCTCTCCCGAGGACTCCAGGAGAGCAAAATAGTATTTGTGCTTTAGCGACAGTTTTGTCCAGGAGAGCATTTTCAGAGCGTTGGCAATCCCAGGAGAGCAATGCAGTGCTTTCCTCGATGTTTTAAAAAATGAAGGCCTGCTAGGCTACCAACATACACTGGATTCTAGCGGTGATCACCACAACCTAGAGTGCCTACCAGCCCCAAGACGAGCAAAGAGACAAAGACATAGGAAAGTTGTATAGTTCAACCCCCGTATAGCAGTATAACAAAACAGTCAAATCTAATATTGGTAAAGCTGTCCTCAATGTTTTAGCCGAACACTTCCCACCCAGGTCACAAGCTGCACAAAATCTTCATTAAAACACCGTGAGAGTCAGCTACAGTTGCATTGAAAAACACCGAGTCCATCATGATAAAGGGTCATAATATCAAGGTGCTCCCTTAAAAATCTCTACCAGCCCCAAATTATGGCTGTATGATTGCAGGGTCAACGACTGTCCATTTGAAGGAAAAGGCCTAAAGCCAGTCACCGTTTACAATGCCGACGTTACTTGCAATACGTGACACATAGGTGCATGGGCATTTCCGGCGGTACCTTTAAAGAGAGGTAAAACAACGACAAGAAATCGTTTAACCTAGAACGTGTCCAAAAGAAATAATTCACATTTGTAGATTTTATGAGCAAGTGGGTGTATGGAGCATGTCTCCGAAATAAACATGAAACAATGAAGAATCACAACTCTAAACAGACGACATGATTGCTTCCTTGCTATAATATCGCAAGTTTATGCACTGTTCCCAGTTGAAGATGTCCTCTGCAGACAAGAGAGGACATGATGCAAATAAATATAATGACGTACGAGAACGGGTCATGTGGTTCACCATTCCAAACCTCGTGATTTATTTGAATTTAAAAACCAAAAGAAAAATAATCATCTTAAAAGGAGTACAATTTTTGTAGCTAAAACGATTAGGAAAGATTGGATTGTCCATGTTAAAGGATATTTTATCGTTCCTACTAGAACAAAGAAAGACGATAGTCAGTGTAGAGCAAGACTGCTTACCAGTCTCGTAAACGGTGTGTAAGCATATTAGTGCAAATAACAGTCAAATAATATAAAAAAATAACTAGTCGAAGGTGTCTCCAATTGAAAGTCCTTCTCACACTTAGGACAACACGCAAAGCACTTCTTTAACCCGCTCCTAGAGATTCCATGTAGTGCGTTAAAAAGATAAGTCGGATGCAGCATTGTAAATTATTAGCCTAATCTGACCTGTTCATACCCCAACGAAGATGCGAAATCATGCCCTTATAGCGAGGCTTTATTTCAGACAAGAGAATTCCGCGAATATACCACTGTCTAAATAATGCCAAAGTTCGATCAGGTTGGAGCAGAAATAGATTGGTAGATTTTCAAGTTACAACATTTTATTTATAAAATAATTTCATGAAGATGTTAGTGCTTGGTGGCTGACTCCTCAAGATAAAAATGCTGAATAAGTAAAGTTTACAACGCATTCAATAAATTAAATGATCCACGAGTAGTGCTATGTTCAGTACAAGCTGTATAGGTGCCGAAAGGAAACACGGGTGGCTAAAAAGTGAATTCGGATGACAGGGCTTTCCTGACTTTGCGCTGGCTTTTAACGGGATGTTGAAGTTCTGAAGAATACTCAATCAGTAAAGAATTCGGCGCACACAGTGTGTACGCATTGTTCAATGATTTGGCTAGGAAAATGGTATTGTGAAAAATCCCTTCCCCCCACAATACACATCACAAGATCCCAAATATTTAGTGTAGTGACAAGGTCCGTTTTTTCTTTTGGCTTTTTCTTTTGTTTTTGTTTTGTTTGGAAGCATTGCAAAAGCTATCCTGTTTACTTCAACATAATTTTGTCATTTGAGAAAACCCCAGTTTAAAACTGCATAGACTAGAAAATTCAAGATATCTTAATTAATACTAATGCATTACTATAAAATACACTGTATTCGTCTTTCCATTTGCGTAGGCTACACATATGCGAAGTAACATAGAGGGCAAGAAGATCCTTGGATCTGCACTTGCTTACTAAAACCGATATTTGTGTGAGTGATTGGTTCGTTTGTAACATTATATTGTCAGTAACAGTATTTGAATGTGTAAAGTATCCTCGCTGTTATATTTAGGTCCCATGACATCTGTTAGCCGACCCATGTGATGATTTCACCTAGCATCCTGTAGCAATATGTACCAGTAAAATGATGATTGAATTTCACCTCAGGAAATTAAAGTGCTAATCAGTATGCACTCACAGAACGACTTTGTCAGTAACCATGCGTCTTTTTATGAAGACCAGTGAGTAATACTGCGCTCACTTGTCAATGAAGATGACCAATGAATTGAGGTGTCTTATGTGCCCGAAAATATTCAAAAGAGTCATCGCTCTCAAAATGCCCACTAGTCTCTGTGGTTCTAAGCACAACGTCTGATCACGATAGTAAGGAGAGGAGAATTTTTCTAAAGGCTTTACTTTGCAGAAAATGGTCCCACTGGTACTTAAATTTGGACTACTTTTGGAAAGTGGTGAAAAACCTTAGTCAGGTTTGCCAGTTGAGACTGGTTTGAATAGTAAGGTTTTGTGTGATTACTTACGATTATGGTGTTGTCATCAAGGAGGTGCTACTTTGATATCTGCCTGGTTTTAAGCCTTCACTAAATTGAAGTCTTTTCTGGCACTCAGACAGAAAGT
>WURT03153339.1:0-10909 GCA_009936505.3 Holothuria glaberrima
CCCCTGTTATTTACATCAGCGCGTAATATTCTCATCAGTCAATGTGAAGAGCCGCACTGGGATGGCCGATTAACCCTATAGGTCAAGAGGACCATTTTTCAACTAAGTCTGATATTTTTCTGTGCTTTTGAGGTTTGGGCTGACAGTTTTGGCAGCTTGACAGTAATGAGATCTCATGAATAATGCAGTACCATGAAAACTGTGGAATGTCTGTTGTTGTCATGTTCTTAGTCTGTGAATGAATAGATAATTTTGAGTGACATCAGAAAAGCATCAGAATATGGGTCATACCTGTTCTTTTCTCAGTTACTAGTGAAACAATGTTGACCATGCGTGATAGCAAGTTATAGCAGGGTGTGCAATTGCTAGACCCGTTTCGATAACAAAGATTATTTTGTAGTCTCATCAGTACCAATAAATATAAATGTAGTATAATGCCAAAATGTCGCAAAATTTGCCGGTTAGTCGGACAATAAATCACTCATAATTTCTACTAAGCAGAACTCGAAGTTATGAAAATCATAATTAATGTCTCTTTTACGAATAAACTTTGCACGGATAAGTGAGTGGCTTAGATTTTTTCTCGTTTTTAGGCAATAAGCTGGGGTTTCAGAAACAGATTTTGGTTTTGGGTGTTCTGTAATAATAAAGCTTAGGAGGATGTTTTGTAAGTCAATAATTTTGATGTGGGTTGAGTAAAGAAACTTAAAAAACTAAGGGTGGTATGTTTTTCTTAAGTTTTGGTGACAAGTGTAATGAGCTTTACTCGGAATTAATATCGGAAACGATGTTAAATACATATTTGCCTTTCTCGTTGAAGACATAGCGGTAATTACAGAGGCGTAAGTGTCGACGTGTTTCACCTTTCATAAATCCCTTGAAACAGCTTTCGGGTTAGCGGGCATTGCGTGATACATATTGGAACGTATTTTTGCCTTGATTTCGAAGAGGTTCGGGTGTCAAGAAGATTTGCTTGTGCGAAACGATTTACTTAAATCATTTATATCATGATAGTTTATTCCTGAATATGATGATTCGGATGTAAATTTTAAGGTCGGGTGTAAGGAATTAATATAATCCACGAAAGTTTTCAGATCTTGTGCAGAACTGTCAGGAAACAGAAGGACACCATCTCTATATCTCATCCATCGAATTATATGCTTGAAGAGAGGTAAAATCCCGTTCCCGAAATGATGTTGGCTATTTCTGGTGCAAATCCTGAGCCCAGTGTGACACCTACTGTTTGTAGATAGCAGTATGTGTCAAATTTAAAAAGAATTGCGTATTATATTTTGGGGAGTGAGTACAAGCGGTTGTGCTTGAATAGCTTCGTTTTGAGGTATGTTGGTGTACTTACCGACTACATATAAAGTAACCAGTAAAACATTGTTAGGTAATGTTAGATTTTCAATTCAATCTAGGATGTGCTTGAATATCTTCGTTTTGAGGTATGTTGGTGTACATACCGACTACCTATAAAGTAACCAGTAAAACATTGTTTGGTAAAGTTAGATTTTCAATTAAATCTAGGATGTGATTGGTATTTATTACTTTACTTTTTCATTTCAAACTTATCGGAACTATATCGCCCTTTAGTTCACACCCGCAACAACGGCTCGAGAGCTACATTTTCATCCTTACTACCCTCTCACCGAACATATCAGTCACGCCAACACGTCACTGAGTTTCTGGGGGTCGGCTTACCCCCTTTAAAAAGTTAACATACATATGTCATTTCATAATGCAACAAATCCATTATGATACCTATTACATTTTCATTGGAAGTTTCTGGTTGGGTTTGTGTAAAATTTGGTGCATTTTGTTTTACTATCAAGTGATACTGTTGGGCTTTTATACTTAGAAAATTACCAGAGATTGCTTACCAACTAAAGCGCAGCTAACTCCCACGTCTTCAGCGTGTGAATCTTCAGAAGTATCGGTTCCATACAAACACTTTAACAAGTGAGTTTCGTTTCCGTAACAGTTTATACTGTCTAACCAAATAGGACCACTTCCTTCCCCAAAGTGTGCGCCTCTATATGCAACTCCGCCAAAGGGATATCCAAGCTGTCGACAAACCACGTTGGCATCGTTGCTGTCCCATGGGTCGTCATCAATAGTACCCCACTGTCCGTTTAAAAGTATCTCGACACGACCTTCATAATCACTATTTCCTCCAACTAAGCGTACTACTCCCGAGTTAAAAAAAGGGAAATAATTTAACAAAGCCTTTGCAACTTTGTATTACATGACTTCTAACAAGGCTTAGATTATTCCAACCATTTTCGATTCAGTATTTGGAGGCTAATCTTATTTTAATACAAGGCACTTAACTGCATTGTTATTTCGATTAATATAACGCCGTCTTAATCTACTTGGTACATTCCTACGTTAAGCAACTTTTTGAACTTGTGGAATGCTCTTCAGTACACCCCCATTGCTGTAATATTATTGTTTTTACGAGGATGAAGAATTACAGGAAGACCAAACTGATGATACCCCTATTGTGTAATTTTGAACGACGTTTGCCAGACGTCTTTGGTATTAAATTTTCAGCATTAGGTTTAATACCCAAGTCATTTTTTCTTAATATTCAAATAGGCCTTGTTGATTGTTTTAATGGAACTCCTGAAGACAATTAGTCTACATGCTATTTAGATTCAGCAGAAAGAATATAAAGTAATATATTTACTTTCTCCATTGCATGCTACACCTACATCTTCAGCATGAGAATCTTCACTGGTATCTGTTTCGTGAGGACAAGCGAGCAAGGTTGTTTCATGTCCAGTGCAGCCGATGCTGTCTAACCATATTGATCCGGTCCCTTGTCCGAAATGTGCACTCCCGAATCCATGTCCCCCAAACAAGTATCCAAGTTGTCGACAAACGACTCCCGCATCGCCATGATCCCATGGATCGTCATCAACTGTGCCCCATTAACCATCAATATATATCTCAACACGACCTTCGTAAGGTCCACTTCCTCCTACTAGGCGCACTGAATCGTGTTTTTCAACACACGCAAGAAATAAAATAGTTTTTAATAGGTTCATTACATGTTAGACGGTCTCTTTACAATGGGGTTATTTTATTGATTAAAAAGGTTGAAATAATCTTATTTGTTACAAGTTGATTGTTTGTTATATTACAGTAGTTGGTACATAAAATGCGTTGTAGCATACACTTTATAGCAAAAAACATTTTCTTAATAGGTTTTTAGCCTCATTTACACTTACCGACTCCTGTTTGAAACCCATTCACAAGTTCCAGCAACATCAGGAAGACCAATAAAACAATTAAGACCTTCTTCATACTGATTTCAACTATGTCGTCTTAACCTAGGAGTAAGGTACGAATCAACAAAAGAAATTAAAGAATTTAATACAAGCATACTTATCTCCTTAAACAGCTTGTTGATAGATTGAACTTTGTCTTGTGGGGTATGATAATTAAATAGAGATATCAAATCCTACCCAATCACTTGCATTCATCACAATAGAGGGCACCCTTTGATAACTTAATGATACTAGCCATGTTGTCTTAGACCCGATTCAAAACCGTATGTGCTTGGTGAATGGGTAATCAAGTCCCACAGAACCGGGGGCTAAGTTAATGTAGGAAAAGGAATAACATTTAGACACAGTTGAGACAGTATTACCAAAGTTAAGAATTAAAGTCCCCAAAACTAAACGGTTTTAGAAGGAAAATTTCAAACAAAGTTTATTTACAATGCAGCCATCCTTTCTGGCAGCTACGCAAAAGAGTTACTACACGCCAAAATCTGATTCAAGGGATCCATACACGTCTGACAACTAAAGTTCGTAGACGCCACCAGTCTTTCAATCAAGAAGGACAGTGGGAGTCAAAAATTAAGTCACACAAACCTAATTACATGTATAGCCCAACTAACTGGAAGACAATTGGGACCGGCTCAGAATTTTTATCACCGTAACATTTTCATCCACAGCACAGGTTTACACGAAAGCCGCCAGGTCCCTCACCGATCTCTGAGGTTATAATAACACCAGCAGAAGGCTTCATTCCCTGCCCAGCAATAAATGTCCTCCACCGATATCTCGGTCAAACATAAAGACCGAAATGGAGTTCCTAAAAGATGTGATTAAAGGAAGAAGTTGGTCTCAATGGAAAAGTAAAAAGTTAGTTTGTCTTTTAATGCATAAAATAAAGACTGAAAACGTAGCAAACACCACAAATTATTACCATGGCTTTCCCACCTTGGAAAAAGCTATAACATGTTGCGAAAAAAATATTCAAGATGCCCTGTTAGTTCGCTCTACTTAAATACAACTTTTGTTTCGTTTAACCGTGACACCCCATGCAAAGCAATCCTCTAATGTAATAATAGCTGAAAGTTTAATTTAATCCCACCTACCACCGATAAGAAACAAATCACATGTTACTCTCACATCTCTTTTAACACATTTTAATATTTGCTCGCACAACGTGAATACATTTTCCTCCATTAACTCTCTCAAAGTGAGAAATTTCGAAATGAAAGTCGCAATTTAGACTTCTAGGCAATAAAATCCTCTCCCACTATTCATATTTATTTCTTGCTCATTACAAAAACTGTGCACGGTTTTTTTGTTAAACTTAAATTTAGTCCTAGAGAATTTGTTTCAGAAGCACCAGAAAACAGAACGGTGAGTATGCGTGAGGAAGAAATAGAACAATACCAAAATCTGTTACACTTCCTACGAGCACACAAAGCCTGTCTAGCGAGGAGCCGTCGGCGGTCACTTCGTTCACCGTTTCCTTGACATCTGCATTGAAATTAGTACAGACCTTAGATGCAAATAAAGAGATTTACCCGAATAGATGACTACTTTCTGTTCACCGTCTAGCGACGTTCATTGTCGACGACCCCATTCTAAGGCAGCGCCATTAGGATTCCATCACACCCTATAGACCTTAGCTAAATTTACCACGGTCGACTTATAAATATACCTACTGATAACTAGGATTTCTCCCGTACAGTGACTAACTAAAACGCGATGCCAGTATTCCGAGCAGCAGTGCCCTATTACGTCGATGACCAAGCATCAATGCCCGTCTCTTATTATCAACTGGGAGCCTACTACACGATTGATAACAAAAACAAGAAATAGCGAAAAAAGAAGAAAATGTATCCGTAGTGACTTTATCGATTGCTTTGTTTTTCCATTGCTTAAACTGCATAAACTTATGTTTACTACCATTTTTTCATGTGTCCCCCTGATGACTTTTTTGTCCTTTTTAAGTTCAAAATCTTGTGATAAAAAGGGATATTTTCATCTTCAGTAAATTACAAAGTCATCGTAACAAAGAATGGCAGGAGAAGTATCTTGTTCACTGCTCACTTTAGACTCTGCACGAGTAAATCGTTTAAAGGCATGTGCAGTGTCATTGTAGTTCTTAGTTCGCACTCATGATCGTCTGGCAACACAATGGTTGTGAAGTCACACCTTTGACTACCGTCATAGCAGTAACTGTTCCAATGAGCAGACTACTTTTCCATTGCTGTTTAGTAAAGGATTACCTTTTTGCTTTTATAAATTGACATCGAGAGCCTCTGAAACATTTCGAAACAGTGTAACAAATTACTCCAGACATTAGTACCGGCAACTAAATTGTTATAAAACCATATCATCGATGCTGTAGAGGACGATATTACGCTTTAAAAACTGCACCTAAATTTTGTACTGAATCTACATTCAAAACTGGGGGCAGTCATAATGTTGAATCCATAGTACTGTTTTTTCATCAGTTTTAGCAATGCTATATAAAGTATCGTAGGGAGTACAAATACCCTGGCTAAAGTCAAATGTTAATATTTGCATTTAAGAGCCACATAAGGGCCACATAAGAGCCCTAATATCGTGACAGGGCAACTGCTACCCGAATATTTCCCCCAGACAACTCCCACCCGGACAATTACCACAAGGACAATTCCCACCCGGATAATTTCGACTTGGACAAGTCCAACTTCGAACAATTCCCGTTCTCATAACGTCTTATTCCGAATCGTTCCCAACTACGGCAATGCCTCGAATTATTCAACCCATAAAATTGTACTTTACTGTGTGACGTAAAATGCAGGGTATGTATTATTGAGGATATAAAGTCAAGCAAGAAAGCTTTGAACTGCCTTTAATCTCAGATTTTGTTTTTACACACCAAATGGTACATTTGGATCGGTCAAAATTATAAAACTTTTTAATACAAATTGAAACCGGCGAACAAAGATAATTATTTTGAAAACTCCTTTAACTCATAAACAACTTGTTGAACACACTCTTTAAAGCTTTCGGTTGCATAAGAATGTGTAATGCCAATGTGGATAACTCACCAGTCCGTGTTAACTTAAAAAAAATTATTCAGTATTTTTTGGTTTGCCGTACCCAGATAATTACGCTGGGGGTTCGAGTGTTTCACACTTACTCCCACCTTTATTTAAAACGAACCCCCATTGAAACTGAACGACATTTTAAAGTATATGGGTAGTCGTTGTCCTGCATTTTCCAAACCTTAGCAATACAGATACTTTCTACAAATGTAACATGGGTAAATTCCATAAGGACACGTACACTTATTTTATCATAGTACGTAATAATTACGACAGCTCAGTACTAAACTCGCTCGCTTCGTATGCGATATAATTGACCTCAATTCATTTGGTTTAGAAAGATAGGTTATCTTCTTGTACATTTGTTCCTTCTTGTAGGTCGTAGCCTGCCGAAATTTTGGGGAGGATGCCTCATGGATTTGTGATTATTGGTCTCCTTGAAAAGTGATGAAAAATCATAATACCTTGATTTTAATCTGAAAGTCCTCAAATTCGGGAGAAACACACTGAACGAATATTTTCCTGAATTTGAATTCCACTAATGTAGCAGCAGACACAATCGTATTCACGGCCCCGTCCTTACTAATGAATTACACTTCTTTTTAAAAACATGGATCGGCCCGACTGACAATGAATGCTTATACCTAAGCTAAATGATACACTGGACAGTGCACACACCTATAATTAAGCTAAAACCCTGTGGCCGTCTCACAACCTGGAAGTAAATTGAAATATGTGCTAACCACGCGCGTAGCCAGGATTGTGTCATGGGAGGGGTTTTGAAGAAGTGGGACAAGGGGACGAGTGTAAGGGGACTGGTTTCCCCTCTCCTTTGGAGAAAAATGCCTTTTTTAGATCTGTGCCTCAAACATAATAAAGTTTGTAGTAATCATTTTTAGCCATTTCTTTTTCAAGATTGTGTCATAGGGGTTTCAACCTCCAGAACACCCCTTGGCTACGCACCTGGTGCTAATAAATTTACTTGGGTGACATTCCTGATGCTGACACAAAAATTAATCTTTGTGTAGTTGAGGGAGTTAAATTTCATCTACATAGCAAAAGTGTTCATGAAACTATTCCTCAAATGTCGCAGAAAATGTCACTTGATTGCAATTAAGAACATATAATTTCGGAAACGGTTTCAAAAGGGGGAGGGGCATCCCTTTCGTTAGACCAAGTGAGATTATGAGGTAAGGGCTAGAAAACATACTGGCATTAGTTAGAAAAAAGAGTAACATTGCTTATTAAGAAGGCAGACGTCACAATGTGTTAAAGCATGCGCATGATAATCGTTTCATTGTATGCTAAAATAAAGTAGCTTATGAAGTAACTTAATGTTACCATACGAAAAATTTTACCATACAAACTTTGTATTTCCTTTTGTGCCTTCAACTCTTAATTTCTACTGCATGAAGTTACAAACTACTGAAAGACCGAATGTTAGTAGCACCTTTAAGGCTGTATAAGATCTACACAGCCCATGCATTTTCCAGTCTGCCGTGTTCGCCACACACCAATTGTTGGCAGTGCTATGCTTGGATTGTGTAACGACCCCTTCCCTGATCTTTTCGCAACATTTTGTACAGGATACGACTCTACCCTCTCTCAGCTCAACCGGGCAGGCAGGAAGTTAAGTATTATGCTGAGACAGGAGCTTTTCCGCCAATTCAAAAGGCAGTGTGATTGATATCTTGGGAAAGGTGAGAGGGCTATATCAAAACTAGAAAAAAAAAACAGTAGGATCTGTCCAGGCCTTTCAACTTTTCCATAAGTTTCTGGAAAGCAATTTTAAGAAGACCGATAAGAAGATACATTAACACCACCGTCATCAAAGGCAGATAAACCTTGAGTCCACCTCAGGAAGTAGGAGGCACCGGTTATTCAAAAAAACCAAAAAAACAAAAACAAAAAACAAACAGCTTTTGTTATGGGTTATCATGTCTTCCAACGAGAAGGCTCTCTCCTCTGTCAAGCATGCCTGAGTCTGTATCTATACATTCTAAGTAATAATGTGCATATACCCTGACGGATAAATGTGAATATAAGCGCAAATTAGGCGTCCCGTTAAGACTATTCATAGTCCAAATAACACCCAGACCCTTGTTGAAATGGCGAAAGATTCCCTCAGGTAAGTCAAAAACTCTCTGACAGATCTATACCAAATATAGAGACTAAGCTACTGCTCTGGGGAAATGCTGAAATTTATAATTTCATCAGAAACCCCCCCCCCCCCTCGAATCAATTTCCTCAAGTTCCTAAAGGACCTTACGCGAAGAATGAGAATACGATTCATTATGCTAGTTGAAAAGCAAAAGCTTTTCTATACGTTTCGTCTACCCTCGACTTGGCCACCTAAGATGACGTTTAGTCGTGATTTGGGGGACTTGAAGCTACGTACCAAGAGAGAACTT
Source organism: Holothuria glaberrima (assembly GCA_009936505.3). NCBI lineage: Eukaryota > Metazoa > Echinodermata > Holothuroidea > Aspidochirotida > Holothuriidae > Holothuria > Holothuria glaberrima. Next base: position 8,758 of record WURT03153339.1, read on the forward strand.
GCCAAGGTACCTATTGAAAATACCCCTCTTCCCCCTCAGTATCTCCAAGGCTGAAAATGTTTCACTCAGATCGCTTGCGAAAGACAGATATTTCATCCTTAAACCCTTTGATGAAGGCAGAGGTGTTGCAATTTTAAATCGCACTGACTACCGGGTCGAAATAGAAGGGCAACTGAAAAGTGACAATAATCATAAACTTGATAGCGACATAACTCACACTACAACTAAAGGAGTAGTCTAAACACTTCAAGATATTTTATTTTGATTGATAAAGAGATTGATAAAGAGATTGATAAAGAGATTGATAAAGAGATTGATAAAGAGATTGATAAAGAGATTGATAAAGAGATTTTGATTATTTGAATCCTCTCAAACATTAGATACAGAACTGTTGTGGAAATATGTTTTAGATCGTGCTACCAAGTCAAGATTTTCTACAATCTATGCGGTTTGGGATACACAATTTTCCATACACTCTTTTGAACCCCGTCCGTGATAGAAGACAAGTTGTTGCCAAGTATCTGTGCCTTCTACAATGCACAGCACATTTGATGTAACGTTTCTGTTGCATTATCGATGGTATAAGGTTGGCTTTGCCCCTTCACAGCTGTCCCTTCACAACCGCACGTACTGTGATAAGTCAATACATTTCCAACTCTTTTATATACATGCAATCGGTCCATTCGCTGGTGCGAATACGCGAATATATAGTGGTGGCCAACTGGATGGGGTTAAACAAACTCTTGTGCAAGCTACCGTCTTCTCTATCTCCTGAAACCATGCTCATAACCTTTTGTACCGAGAGACTCTTGTTGTCTAATGAAATCGAACTGAGATATTAAACACAACTGAAAAAGTCCTGTTAGACCCATCTGCGGAGAATTGCAGCAAGTTACAAGATAAGTGTGTGTAAATCGCGAATTACCCTACTCTCAATACACACCTCTGATACTACAGATATTACTTCATCGTGCAAAGTTGAAAAAAGTTGTTTATTAGAAGGGTACATAATTGGAAGTTTATTGGACGGTATTTGATAAACCTGAGCATAGAATTTCCTAAATTATAAAACGAAATACGGATCAATGTTTTCCCAAAGTGACTAGAGGCGAGTTATGCATACTAAATTTACATTACTTGGAGAGCTCTTGAGAGTTCCGTCGCCTGGACCCCCTTGAGACTGCGAAACTTCATCCCACTACGGGCCCTGAAGCAGGCCCTTTGACCGACCATGTAAACTTGCACTTCGCGCTCGTGTTTTACTTTCGTCATCATGGATACCCCGTTCACGTGAAACTTCTGCATTTGCACCTGAGGTTTGAGAACTCCAAGCAGTTAAGTATTTTTTACAGTTCGTTCAGGGTATTTTCACTTTTCCATATTAAAGGGGTGATAGTACTTTCTCAAATGACAAATTTGCAATAGCCTTCTTACATATACACGGCGTAATGTCTGAAGTCCTAAAGCATAAGCAAATCAACATACGTTTGGCATAGTTAACAAGAGTGAATAATAACTATTAGTGTAAAAGAAATTTTGTTAACTGTGATGAGTGCGCCTTTCAGCTCCCTAGTGAGAGATGCACATTCATTAGAAGCTCCAGCTTCTATGCAGCGCCTTCAGATAATGTTTACTGGGGAGGGTGAACTATTTTATTAGCCATCCTGTCGTTGTCTAGTTTATATGTTTAAGCAAGAACACTCATCGGGTGGTGCTGTGCAAGATGAAAGCTCTTGACATATTGAAAACTTTTGCTCTGAATCTTGCAGAAAGTCCGCATGGCTACGACACACAAACAGCGTAGCGGATATCGACTAGATTATTTACTTTGATAAGCATGTGTGAATACCCCACAACATGTGTGTATGAGCATAGCTTTCCTATTACGTAACAGGTTACACGTCACGGGGATAGATACTCGAGAGGGCAAAATTTTCAGAACAAGTTCCCTGATTGGTTTGCATTTTACGATGTCTCCCTCTGACAATAGTAACCTGTCTTATGTCATGGGGAAGCGAACGAAAAGACATGTTTTAGTTTACCAGAAAGCTACGCAGAGCATACTTATGGTTTATATAACATAACATAACATAACATAACAAAATTAAGGGCAAAGGAGGGCAAAAGCCCCATAAGATGCCCTGCAATCCAA
>WURT03153383.1:0-10908 GCA_009936505.3 Holothuria glaberrima
TAAGCTGTGCCATCACTATAACCCACCTTCATGTCATAAAATACGTGAAGTCCTTTTATGATATTTTTTATCGTAGTGTATTTCTTTTTGGTGAGATAAAAAGTTTGTTACCTACCTACGTACATGCCTACCTACCTACATACACCCATATGCAAGCACACATGTACGTAGGACTATATGAAATCTTCGTGAGAACAGTTTTAATTTATCGGTAAATTTTTTTTTACATTATCGGTTGTTTTTACATTATCGGTAAATTTTTTTTACATTACCGGTCGTTTTTACATTATCGGTTAATTTTTACATTATCGGTTGTAACAATTGTCGTTGTTTCATATACACCAGTTTTCATTGAAGTTCATTGATTATCCCAGGACTAAATGTAAAACGTTACATGAGTGTAGCGATTCAGTTGCGTTTAGTAAAATCAACTTTGTCGATGCTTACGTGGTATCAACAGTATAGCTTCAAATATTTTTCGATCGCCTTCATTCTAAACATTTAAATTTAGACATATTTATTCGAACTAAAAATGCAGTTCAAGGGAAGAGAGTGTCATCATTGTGTTTAATGCAATATGCAAAACTACGAGGACTTCAACTTTAATTATTGGTGAATTCAATAGGAAGAATATCGACTGGAGGAGATAGGATTCTGACACTCATGGAACTTTTCCCCAATATTTTCCCAGGAAGCTCCACGGACCCCACCGTAGGGGTCCTTCTACGCGGTTGACTAGTCCAGATGACTCAGCTTCTCCCTTAAATAGGCTGTTGCCCGGCAACGAATGTTGTTGCCCTAACTATGACTACTTGGTACACAGAAAACACCTGAGACCTATAGCCTAGAGAGTTATTTGTAGGTTAAAAGCCCAAATTGCCTTTAATTAGCTTAATACAATGAATGAAAAAGGAAAGAGCGTGGAGGCCTTATGTGCCAGTCGGCACGAAGAGGATAGGTAAGGTAAGGTAAGGTAATGATTGTGTAAAGTATCGTCAAGTCTTATTTCCCCTAAAAAATGTCTACAATGTAGGAGGCATTTTTGCAATTTTTTTTTGACACTCTGCGGGACAACTAATGGTGGCCTTTGATCAATGCCATGAAACAAGCGTAAGAAATCATTAAATAATAAGAAGTCCTAAATATGTAATAAGTTAAAAAAAATTGCCAGATAGCACCGCTGCATCTACGCCATCAGAAATATGCAAATATTTTCTCACAGCTGGCACTTTAATTTCACCCCCCCCCCCTCACTGTAGACATTCTTCCAAAAAATCGGAAAAAAACTCACTAAATAATGAAAAGTCTTAACTATATTCATTCTGCACCTCAACATTCTTCCATATAAAAAAATTTCCCAAAGGGCGTGGTGTCACCCTTTCCCTTCAGCCGATACTTTTTCCCTTTCTCCCAGCCACAAGAAATAGATTCTAGCACCTCTAGCCATCCGTTATTGAGAATCCTGGATTCTGATTGGTTAAACCCTGATCTGTCATTCCACAACACACGGTCAGTAAACGTAAAAACTGATAGAAATGATTAAGTTTTTCACACATTTTTGACATAAACTGTCTGGACTCCAAATTTGGCAAAATAACGGACTCGGCTTCGCCTCGTCCGTTTTTGCCAAATTTGGAGTCTCAACGGTTTATTCACCAATAATAGTCCGCAAAATGCGATTTATTCCTTAAATATTTACCACACAATGAGGATTTTTAAACTTACAACAAATTCAAAACTTTTTCAAGATAGCGCCATTTTACAACCTAGCTGATTTACATATATGTCGTCCCTCCCTCTAGACGACTCCCATGGCGGGGGTGACAAAATACTGAGATAGTGAAATTAACTCCCCCTTGAGATTTTGCCCAGGTTACGTCCCTGCTATATGGATGGACCATAGGGTCTTGGTACCAAAAGTTAGAAATTGAAAATGTACAGTAGAAACAAAAGTATGCTGACCGAAACTATTTAAACAAAGTAACCAGGGAATGGAGACGATCAAAACTAAACTTTGAATGAATGATGACTGATGATGACTTGAAATATCAAATTGCATTTCAAGCCCTTTTGTTCATATTTCTCGTCAAAATGCTCTTCCAAACAGTGTGTGAGTCCTTTAATTAACAGTCCGGGAGATCACCCGTTTGAGGGAAAACAAAGTTCTCCCGAATGCGAGAAAACGTATGCTACACACTATATAGGCTTACTAGCCTAACAAAAATAAGGTGTAGCAAGAACGACGACCACTCAAAAACTTCCGTTTTTCTCACAAATTACGTGGTGAACCACCAGTCAGGACGTGGCTTTTCGATAGGTACGTCAATGCAACTACCGAATAAACAATTAATTGCATTACATGAGACCGACAAATTTTGCAAGGGGGTTCCGCAACCAATTCGCCATTGACAATGTACACCAAGAACGTGTAGAATTTTGGGTAAAATAGGCAATATGGCTGGGCCCTTGAGACATTTTATTTAAAGGGGAAATCTATCGAACTGATTAATTGACTCTTCTGGAAAGGTGGTGTCTAATGAGCTTCAGCACGCTCATAGGTTGAATCCGAAGTACTTTCGTAAGGTCAGAATGCAATAGCGTTACCTCTGAGTTGTATTTTTCACAAGTTCCAGGATAAGGGTTTTGTGACAGTGGTTGCAGAAGAGTTAGTGTGACGTGACATCAATCTTTAAAAGACAACTCAAATCAGCCATCTCCAATTCCTGTCCTGTAAGTGTAACCTCCCAGTTTTGTAAAGTGCTTGAACTGATCATTAGGTCGGTAGTAGTAAACCATTAAGAAAAGTTCTACTTAATGAAAGACTCGCGCATAGCTTTCTCAGTGGTCGTTCATGCTCAACAGACTTATTGGATTTCCTCAAATTCATTACCCACAGAGTGGACACTTGTATTCCTGATGGTTTTATTTAGACTTCACAAAAACAATCAATAGGTTTCCTCATCAAAGACTTACAAAGTTAGAGGAGCACGACATATCTGGCATGGTATCTCGTTGGATTCATTCTTGGCTTAAAGGCAGGGAACAGAGAGTTGTTCTTTATGGACATTTTTCCAGTTGCAGGAAAGTTGTAAGGGGTGCAACAGGGCTAAGAACTTGGCTCAAAATAGTTTTACTTAACATTAATTACTTAAATGTGAAGGTATCTAGTGGTACTCTAAAATTTGCAGATGACACAAAGTTGATACAAGAGAAAAAGCCACATGCGATTAACTACAGTATATGCGCATGTCTGTATATGTATGTGCCACCTACAGATCCATACTTGTCTTTATCATGTGTCATTGTTCTAGTCTTCTAATAATGTACTGCATGTGTGTGGTACTTAAACACAGTGCACACTTCTTATCATGTACTGCATGCACCCAGTTGGTAATTGCATGTGTGTGTGGTACTTATGCATAGCTTACACGCACAACAAAGAAATATCCTGCCCTGTGGGAAGTACATACATTTACAGGTAGGCGCCGATAGTAACATTTACCGCTACAGGTAATCGCGTGTAGATAAAACCACCTTAGCACATGCATACCCTACATATTGATCTTTAAATGTGAATGAACTAGGCTTCTAAATGACAGATAAGATGTCTTAATGTGTGTAAGTGCAAAGTTAGGCATTTGGAAAGATCCGGATCAAAATAAACTTAATTCATGAATCAGTCTGTGTTTGAAGTAGCTTAATTGACAGTGAAAAAGAGCTCTGCGTAGATATTCAAAGTTCCCTCAGACAGAGATAGCACCTTGCCGACAAAGTAAAAAGAGCTAATCAGATTATTGGTATGATCGGAAGTGCACTTTTTCTTGTAGGTTACAGGACGTCTTATTTCCACTCTACAAATCTCTTGTTAAATCTTAGTTAGAATATGCTCTTAAAGTCTGGTCTCCAAACCACAACGAGGATATTATTATACTGGAGCAAGTCACTTCACAGTGATAATCTCTGGTCTTGCAATTAAATCACACCATGAACGTTGGTCTACATTAACGTTGACTTCTCTTGAGACACGCAAGATATGGGCTAATCTTCTCGAGGTCTCCAAATGTTCATGGATATTCCAAAGTCTTTTCAAAATTGGTATCCAATCCCTTAAAGACGTGGCCACAGATTCAAAATTTACAAACCTCGGTTCAGACTAAATATCGGTAAGAACTTGATCCAGTCAGAGGGCTGCATAGGCGTACGAGGAGGGGGCAGTCTGGGGCAGACTGCCCACCCCCCAAATTTTCTGAGATCGAAAATCCGGCAGAGATGAAGTAAAAGTGAAAAGATTGCCCGAATTTTCCATTGAGATCCCGAATTTTTGATTGAATTCCCGAAAAATGTGCAAAAATTTTGGCGCGCTTCGCGCGCATGTAGCGGTTTGGTGGTCTATTTTATGCACTTGAACTGCAACAAAATTCGGGCAACTTTTTGAGATTCGGGCAAAAAATTTTCTGCGCCCCCCTGTCCTCAAAAATGGGAGAGTCCCGTACGCCTTTGGAGGGCTGTGAATATGTGGAACAGTTTTCCTGACCAAGGAGTGATGTATGTTCCATCCATCAAAACCCTGAAGTCCTCCTGCTTTGGAATCTCCCTTTCCGAAAATGGGGGCCTTTAAAAGTATTTTCGGTTTGTACCTCCGATGGTTCAGTTAGTACAGTAAACTGAATAAATCCTCTCTAGTATAATGCAGTTACTCCTCTTGTTACTTTATCATTTCAAAATTGAAAAAGAGACGGAGAAAGGGACAAACAAACAGACAGGCAGTTTAGCTTCTCAGTTCGTTCGTAATCTATCTACTTACCTAATATTGCGTTTCTCGTCAACTAGGAAGTATCCCGGATTAAACCACGACCCCAAATCATCAACACAGCTGATTATTTCTGCTAAAATTAAATAAAAATAAAATATTAAAAATAAAAAAAAATAAATAAATAAAATTTGCGTTCTCCAGATTAATTCATTGCTTTACTCTTAGAAAACGTGTTTTCGTTGAAACAAAACTTTTCGTCTTTCAGATTGTATGAACACTGCACGGTCACTTTCTCTCAAAGTGTTTCAGATCATTTTACGATTATTTTATGTTCAAAAATCAAAATATGTAGACCTTTTGTAGATTTAAGGAAATGTTAGAAATCCCACAAATATTACATTTATATGTAAATTCAAGTCTTGAGCCAATATATGTAAGCAGTAAGTCTAGAACCACTCAACATTTAACTCGTATGGTACGTCTTTTTTCGACACATTACAATGTTTTTCAGTACTAACCATAGAATGAAACTGATATGCAGTCTCACGTAATGCTCAAATACATAATTCGTTACATTTGAGAATCCGTCCTTTAGTGAGACTTTCATCACAACATTTGCTTCCTGAGGCAATTTGACAAGCTGTTGAAGTAGATAGCAGGAAATCTGACCCTGTGAAGAGGATTATCTACGCTACCTTTCTTTTGCTACTGCTGGAGAAGTAGCTACGTACTACAAAGGCTCATGCTCTAAATAAGTTACCTTCTACTTTGATTTTAACGACAGTAGCAGAGAAGTCACGATAGTGTTCATGACCAAAGCCCGGATTCCCAAATTCAATACGCAACTTTTTGAAAATTCGTTCCCATTTAATGAAAGCAGGCTGAATGGCAACATTCTCACTGTCACAATGAATAAAAGGAATAAAAAGAAACTATTAAGCTAATATGAAACAAGATGCTGTGAACAATATTTATTTACCTTCGTTAGGAGATGTATACAAATCCACGTTATTGCACATGTCCTCAGTACAAACACAACCATAACCTTCTCTTAACTCTTCACCATTAAAGACAGGAAGGGAAAGTTCTTTAACGTGGTCATTTTTGTAACAACTAGGATTCTTCCTTTCAAAGGTGTGAGATGAAACACATCCTTGGTAAAATACGCTTATGTTATCTGACAGGAAAGATAAAGAGAGCGGTCTGAAAAGCTTTCCAATTCCAAAAGTTGTTGCTGAAAGATCACGCTGTGCTTTTATCTTACAGATTTTAAAGTAAAATGGACACTAAGTTTTAAAAAAATTAAAAGGCTGTTTCGTGTGTGCCATCTTGGAATCTAGCAAATAGCAATCAAGATAAGTATAAAAACATAAATAATGTTACTAAAATGTGCATTATTATGCTGTTTTGGCACTACAACTTGAATTAGACCAGCCTATTATGTATCCGTTGGAAATGGTTAGGATCTCAACACAGGTAATTTTGAAATCATTAACTTGTAGTTGCGATTTCCTGGTATACGGCAGTGAATTTATTTATCCAACATAATGACCCACGTTAGGAAAAGCCTCAGCCCATGCATGCATTTTTTAAATTATTTTAAAATGAAACATTCATATCTAAAGTTAAATTATGTCCCCTAAATGATACACTGATGGTGATTCCAATCAAACGATTACTGAAATCGTGATACTGTTGTAAAAATGTGTTTGCACATCTCTTCACTTGAATAATCAAAACACTTTAAAGAATTCTCAACCCGGAGAAGTCATTTTTGTACGATTCTGTCGTTCAATACCCCAATGTCATTGACTTTACCACAAAAGTTACAGGAACAGCTGGACGGCACAGCCAGCAGCTTAATTGGGGCATGTTCCTCTCAGCTCACCTGAACCAGTCATGGCCATGCACTGAAGCAGACAATTTCATGATTCAGTTTTGGAGTTTTTTTTATTCTTTTGAAAAGTTGACATTTAAAAATAAAAGTTACAGTTTACCTTCAAAGATAAATACGAAATACAGGCTACCTTACCTTTTAAAACGCTTTTCTTTTTCTTTTTTTTTTTTTTTTTTTTTTTTTGAAGGATTGTAAGTCTGCAGCATTCCGACAGATAACCCCAGAAATTATGATACGTCTACATAAAATTACATCAATATGGAAATACGTTGTTAGTTGATGGTTGCTGATCCATACTTACATCCTCGTACTTCGACAATAGCCTCTAAAGTACCACACATCTCATCTTGTTCGCACTGTACAGTTTCTTCTTCTATTCCTGGTTCTTCGCAGGTACCGCCATCTTTTTGTAGGCAAAAGGCACATAGGAGAGGCTCATCTATAAATATTCAATAGAAGAAGGAACGACTCGACTGAGTTCCTTGTATTCCCTGGGATCAAGTGAGAGGAATAATAACAAAAACAACCCCCTCTGAACAATTATGTTAATGTCTTTCATTGATCTGAATTGGGTCGCTAATAGCCATGCGACATGAGGTTACATTGCAGACTTGAGTAGGTGATGCGTTAGGAAATGTAGTTCTGTGCATAATGTCTTTTGTGAACAGTTTACGTCAAGTAAGTGAGCTAAAGAGAGATGCTCGCTAGATCATCTTAAAGGAGAATTAGTGACTCCAGCAACCTCGTAGCTGATACTTTGAAAAATATAAAAAGGTATTATCCATCATTTGGACTACTTTCGTACAAAAACGTTGTACTTTCTTTTCTTGTTAATGGTGTTTTGCTTATGGTAATTTGTCAAGCCGTTACTCAGTGTTTACGTTTAATAATATAAACTTAACTGTGTACCAGTACACAATACAAACATCCATTTATTTACAAAATATGACCTCTTACCATTGCACTTCAGAACAGTTCCCGTCACTTCATCATAAAATAAATGAGAGCAGTTATTACATGCATCAACTCTACATGCTGCTTCATAATAGTAAGGGCACACGGCATTCTCACAGGGATTTGGTACATTTTCACAGCTTGCTGGCATTCGCCCATCTAGGCAACTTTCATCTAAATGTTAATCAGAAAGTCATCTACAATCAAACTTGGAAGGTAGCTCTTTGAGAGGTTCACCTTCTTAGCAAACCGTGGAAGTAATTTCCATAAATCAAACAAAATAGACATTTCAGTCAGCTGCATATGTTGAACAAATACGCTCAATCGGTTCAATTTAGTTCGGTTCAGTTCAGTTTATTTCTTTTATAAATACATTTGCACACATGCATATTATAAAACAAGATGCAATGGTGAAATGTAGACTTAAAAACAGGACGCTAGAAAAAACAGTAGTATGTTTATCGTAGCTAGCGACCTTAAAAGTAAGAAAAAAGAATAAGAATACAGAAACACTAAACACGTATTAAAGCCAGAAGGAACTAGGGAAAAAGGAGGACGGGGTCCAAATTGGCATGGAGTTCTGGCAGAGTAATTGTCTATCAAATGAGATTTGACTTTGTCTTTGAAAGTTGCATAAGATCTAGAGAGTTTAACATTCTTGAAATTCAACAGAGTTCAGTTGTACGCCAAGTATGGATTGTGGTTCCGTATGATCTACCCAACTTTCAAAGGCTTTGAGTCATTGAATAATAAAGATGGAGGTTTTCAAAATTTCCACAGAGGCAGGCAAAATTTCGGAGGGAAAACCGGAGAGGCGGAGGGCAGTGACCAGTGATGAAGAGATGTACGTGAGTGTGGGTGGTGAAGCAAAGACAAATGCGGATTTCTTGTTACTATCACTCAGGCCTGTGTAAGTCAATGTCCCTGTAAAGATTTTCTTTAACAGTGTACAAGTGTGTTGAAAAGAATCACTCGTGCCTCTGAATGTTTTTCGGGATCTAAACTCCAATGAGTAAGTCGTAAAATGTAACTTTTCACCATTTAAATGAGGCATAACATTCATCATACTAAAATGTATTGAGTTATCCTATTATTCGGAACGCTTCACTCATTGCTCGAAGATGAGCGTTGTTTTTACCTCCTGCAGGACGATTACGCAGGCCGGGTTACTTTAATTTCTCAAATCCCAATGCAACCCCTACCATGATCATCATCACCCCCTGACAGCAAACCCCTTGCATCACCAAATCCACCTGCCGTAAGACCGAGTTAGTAATGGATATTTGGTCAAATTGTGACCATGTTGACTTGCTTCGTTGGCAGGTAACGGCATTTGAAGATATTTTAAAGGGGCTTATTAAGTTGGTTCATGAACTTCATATTTTTTGTCACACATGTTGACTTTTGCCCGCATGGTGATGGGAAAAGCTCAGACTAAGAGCCTCTGCAAATTTAATTAGCCACAGCTGAAAAAGTAATGGTGAAGTACTTAATAATAAAAATCATTTATAACAAATTGGTGACCAGACACTTTTTTACCGTTAGGTATTAATCATATACAACCCCTGTTCAAAGACAACCAATGAGTGAAGCTTATACCAACTTGATTGACAGGCTCGCAATTCCTCTTATGAACAAGTTGTGAACAAGGCTTTAGTTGAACATACACGTTGTATATTGAAGAAAGGTCACTTAGCCTATCAAGAGCTTCGGCGAGCATTGCGAACTAAAATTAAGCTCTTAAGCTCATAAAAACCCCAGTTTCTCACGTTTTCCTTAACTATAGGGAGTGACACATGACTAATGAGGCTAATTGGAAGCATTAATGGCATGCAAAGGTTTCCTTCAAACTTTTCATAAAATAATTGATATTAACTCAATGAGCCCCTTTAAAGCTTCATTCTAACGCCCACAAGTTTATCAATACCCAAGCGCTTCTTGGTGGTCGCCTATACAAGGATGTTTCCGTTGACCAGCCTCCCGTCGGGGGGTAGACCAGTAAGCAAGTATTTTTACAATAAACTTGAGAACTTGAAATCATCTAACTCTTGCCCCCTCCCCCACCAACTGGATTGGCTACGCTCATGTGGTTATGTACATTGCCGGAATTCAACTGCTTAGGAATTCTCCTCATGCTCTAAGCTGTTTCAACTTACCTTTCCCTGTGACAGTGCAAATGACACAGATTGAACTTAATAGCAACCGGAGCAACTTCATTACCAGTTGTAAGACTCTACAGAGGAATAAAGAACATTTTGTAAAATCTAAAAGCTGCATAAATTGGCTAGTCAAAACAGTAGTAGTACCATAGCGAAACGGATTTGTGTCAGTTCCTTCACTTTGTTTAAGTAGTGCTGTAAATTGCACAGAGCTTTTTATTTCCAGAGTATATGTAGTGACGTATTACGGGGGCGGTCGGCCAAGGGGACCAACGTTAAGGATGTCATACAGCAGCCAAGAAAAATGTCAATAAAAAATGAAACTTTCTTAACATGTGAATAGTTCAACACCGCTCCCAGAGTAAATAACAAGATAATTACATCTGCTTCCCCTCCCCTATCATAAAACATCGAATGCTGCTGCTGACACGTTCTTATGACGACTAAGTTTAATAAATGTTAAAAGAAACTTTACCTGAGCACTAGATGATAATTACATGTAAGCGATGTTTGGTACGTTTGCTTGTGTCATGATGCAAATACCTTACCAACTATATATATGAATGTACAACAACAGCCAAACCGGTAAAATCTGCTCACCTTCTGTTGTGAGTTGTCTAAACTAAGATCATCGTACTGTGTACGAAGCAGAGCCTGTGGACCTCTATTTAACTTTGTATTCGATGTAATAACTTAGTTAATTGGTAAGTCGATGACCCAAAATTGGTTTTAAGTATAAAAAGTGCGAACGCATTCTTCCCGTGTTTTGCAGACATGAGTCAGTGGTCACAAGTAAAAAGAGTATTATATACCTATTGCCTTCCAAGTAATTTTCTTTGCGCTTGAAATAGCACGTTTAAACAACTGCTATTGTCTTCTCAGTATGACGCAAATAAGTGTTGCTATAGTTTCCCAAAAAACACCCTTCAGTCTTCACTACAGTGGCAGTGGCTGATCCAGGAATCTTTAAAAGGGACCCACGACATCGAATCCTGAAATACGTGCACCGAACAACAAGCTCTACAACTTCGATGTGAAAACGGAGTTTGCACACCGAGGGTCCAGGATTGGAGCCCAAGCGTGAGTCTAAAGCGGGGTTCCGGATGCTCTTTTACATTTAAATATGTACAAGAGTTTAGTTATTG
>WURT03153394.1:0-10908 GCA_009936505.3 Holothuria glaberrima
TTCTAGCTACTGTAGATAACTAGTACGCTGCATGCTGCACTGCGGTGCATGCATGTCGTTCGCGCTCACGCTAGCTCAACCCGACTCCGGGTGGTGACGTCACAGTTGACCTATCGAAGATATCAGGTGACCTTATTGTTTCAGTTTTGGCCAAAACTAGTAAAGTTTTCAGAAAATGGTTAAAAATAAAAAAAACTCAGTTTTCTCCGTAGAAAAATATTATAAAAATCTAGTTTACCTGCCATTATATTCTTGAGTCGATTGCAAGACCCTTATTTGCCTCTGAATAAGACCTTTAATGTAGAACCTTGCCATAAGGAGAGATTTTAAAAGAAATGTTTCTGGCACTGTAGTGCATTGCTTCTTTGTTTTAAGTTTGTTTAAAAATGATACTGTTTTTTTTTTGTTTACATTTTACTATTCATACAATCCAGGACCTTTTTTTATTTTTTCATGATTACAATACAAAGTGTTGAACAATACAAGTGAACCGCTGTAGAAGAAGGAACATATACCTGGCCATCCACTTCCTTACACAAAGCTGTAACACATGACCCTATGATGGCTACATCTTTTGTCTCAGGATCAACTGTGTAGACCCGTAGTACAATTAAGTTTGTTTCCTCTACCGAGTCAAGGGTGTAACGATAGGTATACTTGGGGCTTTTGGCATCTGAGTCAAGGTCTGGAAGTGCCAGGAGATTTGGAACATCCAAAAAGGGAATGACCACACGACCTGTCACCTTGAAAGTAACATAAAACAACGAATGAAGTTATTAGAGAGACAAAGAAAAAAGAAAATATTGCTATATATATGTTATGTGGTTGGTACACTACTTATAATTTCTCCATTGACTTAAACACTACATTTGGTCTATTCCATGGCCTCTGGGCCCTTGTAGAAGTTCCCATCAGGTACAAGCTACCTCTCACTTGAACGCTCACAAGTAGGCCTTTCATACTGATTTCACATTCGTATACCATAACCATTGAAGTTTTCAAAGAGGGGAGCTTGTATTTAGGGTGGTGTTTCCTGCCTTTTACTTCACTGAAAATGCCATTTTGCATAGCAGAAGGATATAATGATAAAGTGCCTAGAATAAGTTCAATTTTCTTTCTTCTTTTTTTGGCATAATCAGTACTTCAATTCATTCGCTATCGTGTACACACAACAAATTGAGCCCATCACTTCAGCAAATAGTCCAAACTATGCCGCCCCCCATATTTTTTTGTAGGGTGTTAAATTCATAGGGTAATACCTTTTGCAAGGAATTACTTTTAACTAATGGTACATGCTACCTTAAGGAATGCATAAAGTTGGACTGCAGCCCTCAAATTTGGCTCCAAATTTCTGTAGTGTCTCCTGAGCATGATTTAGAACTCCCCCTTTACTTAACAACGTAACTTTGGTTCCAAAAACATGGGAGTGTTGTATACAGACCACTTGTTACTGCTACATGGGACAGTAAAATATTCGGAGGGACTTCCATTTAATTTAATTCTCTCTAATTAACGTAAGAGCTTGAACAATTTGTAGTATCATTTCTAAAAGATTATCAAGTCCACTTATACATAATAGTCCTGTATGGTAGCTTAAAGAACATTCACTGTTACATCATTCCAATTCTCAGGAATGGATGTAATAAAATGTTTATTTACCAGAAACACTTCAAATTTCCACCACTTTTTACATTTTCATATGCTGATAAGCCAAATTTCCCTTCAGTTGCCAAAATTACCATCCAAACACCACAACTCCCTCTACCAAGCTTAGTTTGGTAGATTAATTAAATGAACGAATGAATGAATGAGGAATGAATGAATGAATGAATGAGGAATGAATGAATGAATGAATGAGTAATGAATGAATGAATGAATGAATGAATGAATGAATGAATGAATGAATGAATGAATGAATGAAGGTAAAGAATTCATCTGAAAACAATCTAAAGTTTTCAGACTGAAATGAACTTCTATAAATTAACCAAAAACAAGCAATCCCCATGTGTGCTACATGTTCAACTGTAATCATCCCGAAATAAAGTTGTAATTTTAAAGTCCTTTTGAGCATCTTCCATCAAGTGTGGTTGCATAGTGTTGTACAATAACTGCCCTTCAACACCTGAAATGTTCTTTACCCTAATCATACAATACTTCACTGCCAACAACATACCCAAAGCCCAAAGTTACCTTATACACAAGCCAGACAGTCTCACTTCATATTATATTGGACAATCAAATTTTGTGACAATATTAAGGAAGTTGTTACTGAATGTACAACAACCTATGTTTTTGCCAGTTTTAACAAATGTTAGCTTTGGTAAGCCTGATCTAACATTGAATGGACTATAGCCAGTATAACAGCAATGCTTCCCCACTGAAAATTTTCCTGCCATGGAAATATCTCCTAGAAAATTTCTTCCAGATTTAAGATTTTCAAGGAAGGTATCCTACCCCCAATCCCAGGGAGCATATTTCCTAATCAGAATGTAAAAATGCATTGAGGTTTCGATGACGTATACATGTTTTATTCCAAACAATGCAATATGTTATCCCATTTCTTTCAGTAACTGGTGAAATGCTATATTAAGGTGTTGGAAAAGTACAAATTTTCTTAATATTTGATCTTATAAATTCTTGAAAATTTTGCTTTTTGAAGTGTTCTGACCAGAGATGAAGATCTTGGGACTTCTTGGAATTTCTTGGGAGATTTTGCTTTTAGACCAGCATTGACCTCAGGTAAAGATCCTGGAAACTTTTGGGAAATTTTCCTTTTTGACCTCTGTTGACTCCAGATAAAGATCATGATTTTCAGCATCTGACTGCCAGTGATCCCAGATGGCCTTTGACCTCCACCAAAAACAATGAGAGTTCTCTCTCTCTTACCATAACACATCGACATACTAAGAATGAAATCTACTCAAGCTTCCTACCTCGAGGTATTGTGTTAACAAGGTTTTCAGAGTTTGACCCCTGGTGACCCCAGATGACCTTTGACCCCCGCAAAAAATAGGGTTCTTCTCACCATAACAAATCTACATACTAAGTATGAAATCCATCCAAGCTTTCTAACTTGAGATATCGTGTTAACAAGTTTTTCGGAGTTTGCCCCCAGTGACCCCAGATGACCTTTGACTCGGCAAAAAACAATAGGGTTCTTCTTCTCACCATAATGCATCTACATACTACATATGAAATCAATCCAAGCTTTCTAACTTGAGATATTGTGTTAACAAGGTTTTTAGAGTTTGACCCCTGGTGACCCCAGATGACCTTTGACCCCTGCAAAAAATGATAGGGTTATTCCTCTCACCATAACACATCAACATGCTACGTATAAAATCAATCCAAGCTTCCTACCTTGAGATATCGTGTCAACAAGGTTTTCAGAGTTTGACCTGGTGACCTCAATGACCTTTGACCCCACCAAAAACAATAGGGTGTTTCCTCTCACCATAATGCATCTACATATTAAGTATGAAATCCATCCAAGCTTTCTTATTTGAGATATCGTGTTAACAAGATTTTCGGAGTTTGACCCCTGGTGCACCCCAGATGACCTTTGACCCCTGCCAAAAACATAATGGCTCTTCTTCTCAATATGGGGCATCTACGTACTAAACTTGGGAATTGTTAGGGTTTCCCTTCTTGAGATATCGTGTTAACGAGCAGTGTAACAAACACACATACATACACATACAAGCTCACACACATACACAAGCACATACACACATACATACATACACACACGCCATCATGAATGCACAGGTTTCTCTTATAATCTAAACCAAAAACTCCCCTGAACCTAACAATATTCCCCCTACTTCCAAAAACTCATGATGGTAGCTGAATCCTCAGATTTAGCATTTACATTGAAGATGTCACTTCTTTCAAACAAAAATGAGAAGTATCGTTAATATCACTCAGTAATGATATAGTGACTGTTGATTATAGGATTGTAACATAGTGGGTTTTTGGTGTCTGTATTGTCACAGTGAGGATTTAATACGTGTGTAGATAAAGTATAAGAATACTTGCAACATGTGTAAAAAAAGTCAACACAGGGACAACACATGCAGGGACGACACAGTATAGGTCAACATTTTTCACATACATGGTAGTCGTTTTCTACTTTCTAGTGATAAATTCAAAGGATGAATGAATCGAAGTGCCAGTCTTGTCTCACTGAGTTTTATTGAATAAAATCAAAGTTTTCAATCTGGGCTTATAATTATGATTAGGTTAAACAGGATTTAATCAGCTATTCTCCATGAAAGAGGTTTGGAGCTAAAGTTCAAAGAACATGAGAAAATATGAGAAAAACACTACATGTAGTTTCTGTTAGCACTGGTACTGGAACAAATGGATTGATCGAACTGCTTTTGTTCTGATTTAAAATCCTTGACAACAAAACCCCAATGTACTCTACTGAATTCACACGAAGTAAGAAAAGATTAGATGTTGTCACTACGTGACATTGCACTTGGTAAGTGAACCTTGCACATTTTGTAGGAAAGGTTTGACATCACTGTTTGTGATTTTATGCAAAAAATTTGGAGGCTTTTAACTTGCTGAATATATCTATTTTTTGTTTCATCCTATGACTAAGCTAGAAGGATTTCAAAAAATAGAAAAATGAAAAACTGACCTCTGACCTCCATCAAAACAATAGGGATCATCCATGCTTCCTACCTTGAGCTATTGTTTTTACAAGGTTTCTGGTTTCTGGACTTCAATGACCTAACATGACCTCTGATCTGTAGGATATTTCCTCTCAATATGATAAATCCATACATCATGTATGAAATAGTGTTTAAAAGTTAAGCATCAAAAACATACACACATCACAATCACAATTGGGAGGGGAAGAGGGCTATTTTTATCAGTGAAGGGCAAATTTCCAATTACACAGGCATGATTGAAGGCTTGGGAAAACAAAGATGGCCTCCATGTCTATGGCAACACCCCTCGTACCAAACTGTGACAGTTCTGTGGCCCAACAACCCCCCCCCCCCACGGGACAATTATCCTCAAATAACTCCCCTTCAGACAATTCCCACATGGCTAAACAATCAAGCAGTGAATGACCCTCTCCTAATTCCTCTCCAGATTTTCATCATTAAACTATCTTACCTTTGTAATAGTGGTATTTTCAGGGAGGAGCCTAACACCATCTATGTAAAAGTCCAGTCCATCTCCTGGAGCAGGATCCATGTCAATAGGTGTATCAGATCTGGAAGGAGGGTGACATTATTTTGAAAACAATTTGCACACTTGGCTTTGGCATTTATCGAAACTTCATTTACATGCCCTCATTCAACAACAGTCAGTTAATCGAAACCTCAAAACTCCTTGGTTTAGGTTTTTGATACCATCCTGCAACCTACAATACCATCACAATGACTTGTCATGATGTCAGCAGATAACTTTCTAGCAAAAAACACTTTGCTGTCCCTTCTTTAAAGCCTGCCTGCCACTTACTCAGTCTTTTGAGGTTTCTGCCTGTTTTGATATGGGAACAAGAATAAATGTGTGTGGGGAAAGGATGTGACAGATAAGGACAGATTTGTAAACAAGGGTGATACTTCCTTCTTCAGCTTGGAGATAGAGAGCACATGCATTAAAACGACTGAATCTACTCAAATTGGAAGATTTGGGTCCTCTGTGTTGTTTATAGACCACCAAAATGTTCTGGATCTTCTTTTTCTTTCTCCAAATTTATACAAAGCTTACTCAAGTGAGTGGAAATTCTCAATCTTCAGAACCAAAAAAAAATAAATAAATAAGGTGTCTCACAACAACTCATTTTAAGATCATTAATTTGCAATTATTCATGTCAATGATATTCATGAAGCTTCTGAGAAATATTCTGTAATCTTGTCTGCTGATTAAACTTATATCTTCTTCAATGGCTGTGGCATTATTTTATTAAAAGATATGAGTTGTCAGGAACTCACAAAATTCTGTACTCTTTCTCTGCCAATAAACATTCTCTAAACTTCGGTGGAACCAAGTTAACCGTTTCAAAAATACTATGAGCAGCATTAATAACTTCCCATTTGACATTGCAATGGATTGAAAATATCTCAAAAGAGTAAACTTTATTTTGTTTCTTGGGTTACTCTTCTGACTCTGGCTTAACATGGAATAATCAGGTTAATTCAATCTCCACAAAAATTAGCCGAAGTGTTGGGATTCTAATGAAAGCATTCATTGTTGTGACGTTCTGTCTCCTTCATATTTTGCTCTTATTCAACCGCATCATACCTATTATGTGACTGATTAGTAAAGTACCTTGAGTTCAAATATATGGAAACTGTTGATGCTCCAATGGAGCTCTATGTGTGTTTTTGCTTCCTCCTTCAATGATCATACCAACAAGCTAGTGGCTTCTCTCTTCATTCTCAGATGCCTTCAATTCAATTTTTCAACACTTATTTCAGCCAGCTCATGTCACAGATGTACAGTTTGGTAGTGCTTATAAATCTTCATTATGCTACTTTTGCTTACTGGTTTATTAATAATCATAACAATAACTATTCTACTGTATAAACAATCATACTACTAATATCTTTAAAGACAAATATAATACAAGATGAACATATCATATTTTAAGGCAGGCCTTTCACATATGCACAAACTAAGACTTTGCATCAATACTATTAAACAGAGCTTACATTTATATCAAGATAGTAGTCTCTGGAATTCTTGGCTAAATACCATAAAAGTCCATGTTTTGCTACATTCATTTCAAAAGCACCTTAACTTAAAAAACTATTTAATATGGTACATATTTGCTATACTCAATTCTGTGATACTTGAGAGTTTCATGGTGCTTTAAGTCATTTAGAATTGCGTTTTTCAGTCTTTGATGTTATTTGCTTATTTTTAGTTTCTAGGTGTTGGTCTCTTCATTAAAGTCTGTTAAGAATTTTTTTACCACTTTCTTTCAGGATCATAATAGTACAGTATTGTAAGAGTGTAACCTACATGACTTCTTGTAATGAAATCTCATCAATCTATGTGTGGTGAATTAATTATAAGTATAGAAGGAATTGTTTTCCAAGTTGGAGAGTACATTAGAAATCATCGAAGTCAGACAAGATGCCTACTAACTAGGAATAGAATAATTTTTAACATACTCTTACCTTGTCTTCCTATTACATTTCCACACTGCATTTAAATTTTTGCCCCTGGCTACATGTTGGTAAGCACTTTGTATGTCCATGGTAAATAATCTTGATGGCTCTTCTGAAAGAACCTGCCAATGAAATTGTTTGTGTTCTACTGATTCCTATTGTAGTACATTGTAACCACAAAACACACAATGAAATGAAGCTATACCAGCTGTTCCAGAGTCTTCATAATTCTATGCAAGATGAGTTAGTGAGATGAGGTTTTACGGCTCAGTTTGTAACCAATTGGTTTAAGTCGGGCCAGCCACAGCCTTTTTTCCAGTTGTGGCTCACTGGCTTGTTTTCCATACTCCATACAAGATGAGAGTAAAGACAAACAAATGTTTCCAAAGAGCATCAGTTTTAACTTGGCACATTAACTTGCTCTTTAAATCAGACAGCAATATGGTTCTAATCTTTCTCATGTAGAAACTTTAATAAGAAGAATTTCGACTATGCTATCTTCATTACTTAGATACAAGACAAAAACTTGTAAACAATATTTGGTTGAACAAGCCACTCACCCTAATCAAAGATTGCAAATTGGTCACATCATTCAGTAAATTTTTTCGCAGGAGAAGAATCAGAGACAGGCAAACATTTCCAATCACTTCAGGTTTCCATTTGTGGAGAAACAGCTGGTCCCATACAAACATGACAGCTGGTTTCCGTAAAATACCCACGAAGGCCTTAAAACAAGCAAATATTAGGTAAAGAGTCTTCCAAAAGCATGAACTCTTGAGAGTATTTCTTGAGTGATTCAAAGTGATAATATATTGGAACTGGTATACATATTCATACCTCACCTTTACTAGGGATCTAAATACTACACAGGCAAGTTTGTCCTGCCCTTCTTGACATCACCTTATACATTCATCCCATTATATAATTTATAAGATACTGTATAATTAGTTTTGGAAATTCATGTGAATTTAGAATTGAAATTATTACATGTTTGTCATGAAATGCTTCATATTTTCCAAGTTCCATGTTTGATTGTTCACTTAATATGAATAGAAAAATGGAAATTGGATTCACAAGACCCTGTGCTAACTAAATCATTGTTTATTTAATTGGCAGAAGTATCCTTAGACCCTAGCTCTCTCTCTACAACTGTAGCTGTATCTGCAACGCTTTGTACTAGTTATCTTACTAAAGTATTCTGTATGTACTTTGATGAATCATGCATTTTAGGGACAATTCTCCCTAGTTCTACAATGAGGGTAAACTAGTAATGGTTAAATTGTTAACAAAATTTAGGACTGGCATCTAACAAGGTCATTTTCAAATTTTTGTGAGTCAGACCAGTACAAAATTCATTGTGTATATTAAATAGTGGTGCTGAAAACAGCACTGATTATTTATAGATACCATTGGTGACATGTGTCTAAGTGGCCTTTTTATGTACACTTCTGGAGGCCAGCCAGGACTAGAATTTCAAGTAATTTTTTCAATATTTAACATGGGAAATTTTAAGTAACAAAAAATGTATCTCACAGTTTACTTTTCCCAACTACTGTTGGATGAGTCCTTACAAAATTGTTTTGTTTCAACCAAGTCAGTGGCTTCAATTAAATACTCTCTTCCTAGAATGACCTATTTAAGGTAGGTCTTTAGGTATCTTTTTAGACAGGTTGACAATAATAATATCTTGAAGCAGCACTTTTACAGAATAAGGTTATATGAGAAACATAAGTATGAAAACAAACATGAGTTACAGAGAACAAGAAACATAAAAAATCAGGTAAATTTGAAAAGAATGAACATCTTCCAACAGGACATAGATAAGGAGATGCTTTGGCTACACACTTGTGTTGATGATCTGGACCATACATATGCAGCTACTTTAATCTTGCACAAAATATTAAATAGAAACATCTCTTCAGCAATGACATCACTCTGGTAATAAACTTACCTCTTTTATCCACTGATGGAGAAGATAGCTAACGCCAATGTGGTCTGTTGCTTGATAATTTGGAGAACCCTACAACCCAACAAACATATTCACAACATTTATTAGAGGTATTTTACTTTTCTTATTAATAAAATATGCAATTTATGTATTTGAATATTTATGTAAAATTCCTTCTTGATTGAAGTTCTGTTTGATTTACAACAAATATCAAGTTTATTCAACAACATGAGTGTTGTAAATTCTAATGAAATGATTATAAATTGCACAGCTACAGCTACAACTCTCAAAATTACACTCTAAAATTATCTGTAACTACAATATAACTCATCCATGTACACAGAGACTGTTATATGTAAGGTCAAGTACAGAGGTGATATGAGAGGGAAGTTGCATTTTAATCACAGGGGTTTAAAGTAGTTACCAGCAAAGTGCTTCATTGCTGAAAATGAGTAATATAAAATGCTGCCAATTCTAAATCAGTATCTGATGTCAAAATGTACAAACTTTTTACATACAAATCAAACAGATGATATAGAACCTTTAATATCAATCACTAATTAAGTATAATGTACACATTACAAGTGTGTAACTTTCCTCAAAATTTAGCCACCTGGCAGATATGCAAAGCACAAAGTAGGGCTAGTAATCCTAGCTAATCTGTGTATACACATTATACTGACCACATTTCATAGCCTGAGAGCAAGACATATTGTTATTAAGCCACAGTGAGAGAATGAATGCAGGTTACATTTTCAGATGCTGAGATGGGCACTAAAGTCCACAATTTTACAAGAAGTAACCCTCCTATCATGGTAGTTTCATCAGCTGCAACATCAACTGTATCAACAAGACTGGTGTATATTCACTTCATGATAAAATGCAAACCTCAAAAATTTCACAACAAACCACAAGTAAAACCAGTGTTAAATTTAACTATCATTTTTTCTGTTTGGCTAGGGAAAGAGAATTGGGAGGGGGGGGGTTACTTTCTGGAGATCACTAGCTTAATTAATATGGTAAAATATGTTCTACAAAAGCACATGATTTCAAGTTCAACTTCAACTATATTCTAAGAAGCCAAGGGTACATAACAAAGTTAGCCAATTATATATATAGGCCTTCATAAAAAGAAGTTAAATGGAATAAATAGGATTAAATAACCTTAAAAATGTGGAAATATTAAAAAGCAAAGAAAGGTTTTCACTGACCTCTTGATGTGAATCCCTCCTGTTATGTGTTACACTAGACTTTAAGTGCTGGTCAAGTTCTTCATCAATCTGCTTTAATTTTTCCTGAACATCTTGGATGATATCATCCACCTCTTGCTGCTTTGGTATTACATACAATTCCAACAGGCTTAGATACAGAGCAAGTGAATATGCAAACTTGTCTGAAATACAGGCAGAGGTTTTAATAATTTTTACTAAAAATAATGATAAAATTTTTCTTAACAAGGAAGTACAGCTTTTGATACAAATTCTTTACCCCCAAAAAAAAAAAAATCAAAACTGCATAACATGAGTAGAAATTTTAGAAATGCTGTGTAAATTTACATGACCTCTCCACTAGCAGCTTTTCAGCAAAATAGCTGACTGCATTGTCAAGTGGTTAGAGCATCCAACCTGCGGTCGGAAGGTCGAGGTTTGAATCCTGGCTGGGTCATACCAAAGACTTTAAAACTGGAACCTACTCCCATTGTGCTTGGTGCTAAGCACAAGCAATGGAGTAGGGAAAACAAGCTAGTGAGCCACAACTGGAAAAAAGGCTGTGGCTGGCCCGACTTAAACCAATTGGTTAGAAACTGAGCCATAAAACCTC
>WURT03153416.1:0-10908 GCA_009936505.3 Holothuria glaberrima
GTGGAGGTGGTGGTGGAGGAGGAGGTGGTGGGGGTGGTGGTGGAGGTGGTGGAGGTGGCGATAATGGTGGTGGGGGAGGAGGTGGTGGTGGAGGAGGAGGTGGTGGTGACAAGTACCCTGGCCACGGTTGTGACCGCTTCCATGTTCACGATCAGGCTTTGCAAGAAAAGGTTGAGCCGATGCATTGGAATCAGCGTGTTCTTTCGGTTCCGAAAAAATGGGAAAAAGTTGCAACCCCTTGATGTACGTCTGAATCGAACCTGTAACGTATCATTCACATCATTTCTGGTGTGTTCTGAAGTGTGGAAATGGGTAATTCATATACTGTATAGACAAGAGCCAAAGTTATCACATTGATTACGTTTTTCCAAAAAATTAGATAAATTAAGTTTGAATTCTAAGTTCATTCAAAGTAGGGTGATCTTAAACTCACACGTTATTTGAATACGCTGAATATCTTTTTCTTTCTGATCATTAAATTAATATCATTGTAATCATTGTACAAATATTTGTGCCATTTGCAAAAGCGTAGATTTTGTCTGCTAACAAAAAAATGTTCGTACTACATGTATGAAACTTATGTCCTCGTTAATGAGAAAAGATATAGCTTTTCCTCGAGCTTATGGGGTGCTTTCATTGTTAATCTTAGTTTACATTTAGAAACAAATGTGATGATTTTAGATAAATATCTTTAAAATTGCCGAAACCTATTCTATCGTCTTTGGTCGTTGTATACATACCGATAAATAGGTATACTTTTGACATAAAACGTAAAATAAGCTTCCTTAACTCAGTTCCTTTTTCTTTTACCACATTTTTGTTTAGAACACCAGATCAACAAGTATTTTAGATATGGTACTTGATGTAAAGGGGTTAGATGTGTATAAGTCTTTTCGCAGGTTGCCGCAGGGAATTGTGGGGGAAGGGGGACAAGGGAGATAAAAAAACCACAATCGCCATACATACTCTCTTAATGTGAAAGAGTGAAATTCTCTCTTCGAAGATTACCTACAGTGACCACTCTTTTATCGAGCAGAAACAGACTGAAATTTCACTGTGCTAGGAGTGGTAATAAACTCTAAATGAGTGAAAATGCCACTCGGTGGAGAGTGGAATGTCACTCGAAACAGAGGGTGGTCACTGTAGTTAATGTTATTTGGTAAGTTCTCACTCTTTTACATTTAGAGAGTAGTAAGCAAAATAAACGTTATTTGGGACAGTTTATAAGACAATTTTCAAGGCCAAGAAGAGGATGTTTATGTTGTCCAAAAAGCAAAACCACAGGTAGGAACACATCTTACACTCCAGGTCGATCTAAAAAGAGATGATTTGAATATATATATTCTAAAAGAAACACAGTTTCTTGGCACGTGTTGTAGGTACGGCCGCATGTTTGATTATTCCCAATTTTTCACGATGTGTACATGCTCAGTCAAGATTGCGAAAAGGCTCAAAGTACATGAACTCAACTACCATATTAGTTTGCTCTGAATATTAATTTGCCGTCTGTGCCTTACATGTAAGGATACCATGTTGCATTGAGAACTCACCGAATGTTTAAATTGCGTTTTCAGTTCCAAACATCTAAACTATTTTTTTTTACTTGTCACCGCAATCTAGTATTTCTAAAATGTAGATTTATGACTTCCTCATTCCTCTTACAACCTTAACAGAAGAGAATAAACATTCCGCTTCAGTAAAGAATACACATCTTTTCGTTACTTATTAGTGTTGTTTCCTTAGCCTGTTGTTGAAGTAAGGCACTATTGGCTAGAAAATAGGCTCAAGGCTACGCCCACCTACTTAACAACTGTGTACATCACTTTCCTAACGACAAATGCACAACACATCTAACGAGGGTTACTTTCTCCGAAACGAAGTTAACATCCAGAAACCATTGCCTAGTAACACAAAAGTAATACAAGAGTTCTATAATAAATGAGTGTCACATGAGTATACAATAAAATGAATGAAACTGGCGGGAAATACGTAGCCAATTGGCAACTGCTGGCGCTGTTCTTGTGAACCAGCTAGCTTTGTAACGCTGTTTGTGAAAAAGGCCTTTTGCTTTCCTATCTGTCTGTCTGTGATGTCACTGAGATGTCATCAGTCCATTTTCCTGGTGTTTGGCTCCCAAATACTAAAACTGCACCATGGTTCATATCGTACCTAGGCTTAATATTAAGCGCTATCGTCCCTGTAAACTACAAAGCGATAGTTCGCCGTTCTTCACTCCTTAAGTTAGGGCGGCAAATTGTTGCACATTGCTAAAGTCATACTGATCACTATGATTTATATCGTACTTCAGCGTATGAGTATAACCTAAGTATACATATACGTACACATGTGGATACATTCGCATACATCCACTACGCTAGTATGTACTTATGCGCCTACAGATATATATATATATATATATATACCTTTACAAGCCTACATTTGTCTGTCAATGTAGGGTTGCCATGGGTACGGTAAATGGCTCTTGAGAAAGCGAACCGGTAAAAAGATGTTAGCTGATTATACTAGTGACCCTTCCGCAATCATATATCACTGAAAACATTCTCTATGTTCAATCATGAAGCTATTATGAAATAGTTTCATGGTTCGATTAATGGAACCAACACAAGCTTTCCGTGCGCTGAATGCACAAATGGAGGACAGGTACTGCAATGCCTCCTTTTCTGAGAGACCAGAAGTTAAAACCAGGGCTCAAAATCATTTTTCAATGACCAGTGCTCTTTTCAGAACGAAATCGCCCTGGCCATTTTAATGAGGGCTTTTTCAGGACTACGAGGGCTTTTTTGAGATTTGCAAAAATAGGAAATATGTATCAAGCTGTAACAGCTAATAAGTTGGAAAATTTAGTTTTCTTCTATCAATTTAGTCGCATACGAGAACGACAATTGAACAAAGATGAAAGTTTTTTGTTTTCCAAGTTTTTTATTAATGAAAATAATCACGTCACGGGTGTTATATCACCGGCCTGCACAGTGCACACTATTCTACACACGTGTATCATGTGTGAACTATACAGAACTCAGAATCGCGCGGGTTGTACGTGCAACACTCACAAACAGCATCTAAAATTTACAAGCACCGTAACCAGGGCGTATCCAGGAATTTTCAATAGAGGGGAGCAAGGTTCGATTGATCACTGCCCTGGACGAGCGGTCTAAGGGGACCGGCTGTCCAGCCTTCCCTTTGGAAAATTTTTGCTATTGGAAGAGCTAGGGCTGAGATGCAAAATGATGCTATATTTGACACATTTTGAAGTATTTTCTTTTTTTTGCCTCAACATTTTTACGCATGACGGCCAATAAGGGCCAGGTGCCTGTTGCGCCCACACTTGGATGTGCCACTGGTAACTTCCGGTAAAAGGTAGTATGTACGTCCACAGCCGTAGTGCAGTAGCGTATTTAAAGTGCCACGGCATATTTATAACTGTGATTGATCTGTCAACGCAGCAGCGCCGTGCAGTCTGTGCGAGTTTGCGGCCAAGGCGGTCGTGCGCTATACGGCCCTGCAGTTCCAATTTCGCTGTAATTCAATGACGTTGATGGGAACGGATCTAGAGACAAATACAAGGGCCAAATTGGTAGAAGCTTGAAGAAGCTATGGGGTATTCACAAAATTGCGAGCATTAGGATGAAGTACTTCAGCATCTTAAAATGGCATTGAATAGTTTAATAGGCCTATGCAACAAACCATCCCCCCCCCCATCACCACCATTTCCCCCTCTTTTTTACAAATCCCAACTCTGGATTTTTGATGGTGTTGGATCGAGCTTCTTGGACGTACGAAATTGGGGTTATTTCATTAACGTTAGACATAAATGTTGTACTTAAGTTGTCCAATGAGAAGCCTAAGGCGTATACAGTAACAATATCTTAGTACTGTCGAAGATTGTGTCACGCTGAGGGGCTACTAAATTGGACTGAGGCAATATATTAATGTTACATAGTGCTGGGTGTTTGAAATGCAAATTTTCGTGCAAAAATGCATCCTAGGATGATGACCTACGCCAAATCCGTGGACAGGCTGGTACGTAGACGTGTCATTGTGGGGACTATATACTGTGCCCCCCCCCTCCTCGAAGTAGCAAATTGCTTGTGAAGGATACTAGGGACAAAAATTGAAGCCGTCATATTGAAGGAGCGAAAATACCCGTAAAGAATTGCATCGAAATTTAAAATGATCCAAAGAAGTCTGAGGTAACGATATTTACAACAGTTGGGGTTGCATGACTTTAGGAATTATTAATGGGTACATTTTAGTTGTTTTCTATCAGAAATATTGGTAAAGTAAGGTTTCCCGCATAGAATTTTTTCTGCCTAGAACTATGGAAGAGCGAATGGTTGTCATTTATCGAGAAGAGGAATTATTTCAGCCTAACTTCTACTGCAGGGCCGGATTTACTCACTCGATGCATCCTGTACATTACGCCTCTTCCCTCAAGATATTTTGACTTTTAGGGGCCTCCGGAAAATTTCTATACACGAGCATCCTTTTTGGCTCAGCTTTCACTTCTGTTTCTAGCTTAGTTAAGACAGGAATTTCAGAACTGGTTTCTGCCTACCAAACTAAGAAGTTTACAGCACGAGTCTTAATTCTTTAATCTCTAATGTGATATGGGAGGGAAATTTCGTGGTTGCGAAGTTACTGATAAGATGTACCTGGGAGGCCGTTGCTGATGGATGTCGTGTAGGTAATGATGCATGGTAAACTTTTGGTTGGCTATACTAGAGTATTAATACTTTAGATGGTTACATGAGTATCCTAAAGGCATGTGCGTGCTTTGACATATTCGCTATGTTATTGAGTTAGACATTGTTTTTAATAAACATGATTCAATTGTGTTATTTTTGAGGCCTTATCTACAAAATACTCAAAAGGGGGTCTTTATTACACTTAATACTAGCGGGAAGGTTCATTCCCGACCATGTAGGAGAAACGCCAGCCCAATTTTTTCGAAGCGTTACAGGCTTGTCTATAGTGGCGATTCGCCGGGATCAGTGCTTTTCAGTCAGGTCCCAAAAACCTTGAGGGGAATTGAGAAGGAGAAACTGGGTTTTCAAGCACATTCTGCTTCAAGGGCTCTCTACCCTCCCACTTTCCGAAACAAATCCTGGTCCTATGTATGGAATAACAGAATTGCACTATGTGATGTGATTACTGTAGTTAAAGGGGCTATTGAGTTGGTTCACAAAATTAATGATTTTTTTCACACCTAGTGAGATTTACTCACATTTTGATAGTAAATGATCAAACTAAGGGATTTAGCACATCTGACTCACAACTGAAATGACAATGACAGGTTGATTTATGATTAAAATCATTTATTACAAATTTGTGGCCAGACACTTTTTACAATCATGTAGTAATCAAATGCAACCCCTGTCCGCAATCAATTTCTCACATTTTTGGTAACTAGAAGAAGTGATACATAAGTATTGAAGCAAGCATTGTCACGCAATATTTTCCTTCAAACTCGTCAAAAAAATAATCCATGTTAACTCAATAAGCCCCTTTAAGCATATGCTAACTACTAATGACTATGTACCCGTCAATATGATGACAAAGACTCTAGGGAAATTGGAACAGACACTATGAGATCAAGTGATCCATGGAATCTGGCAATGTTGATTAGTACACAAACAAACGTTTTATGGACTATTACACTTTTAACGGTTAGATCACTTTGAAGTTTCCAAATGAGCTAACTAGTCATGACCATGTATTCCTCAAAATTGCCACTACGCAGGGGTTTGTTCTGTGGGTCCTACCCCATGAAAAGTTTGAAATTAAACATTGTTAGCTGCTACATTTATGAAGTTTCAAATTATACCAGTATACTGGAATATCAGTACCCCCCTCCTTTAAACCATTATCACACAGCCACGTTAGAACAAGATTAAACGTGAACAGATGCAATAGACTATATGCACATGTTTCCCCCTTAATCACATATAAAGCGTTTATACTAATTGAAAATTTTTCTGTTTCTTGATTGTTTTCGTTCATTGATATTTTCACAACCTCATATATTTATTTAAGGCCATACCAGCTGACCCAACCCTTTTAGACCTAGTATCGGTCATCTGACAATAAAAGTGGTCACTAAAGAAGATTCAAGTGGCTGACTGACGGTTAACAATCCATGGAATATGCGGGGGCTGTCCAACGGTAAACAATCGATGGGATACGCGGGGGCTCATCCAGTCAAGCTGTCAATTTGTTGGACGCCTCTCTAGGAAACCTTACTTTGGAAAAGCGTACATTTACTCTGAGTAAAGACGTTCCTAGTTTAGTTCACAAACGTAGACAATAATTTGAAGGAAAGATGCCGTAAAATTCGTCACACAATATTTTATCAAAGTAAGACGAATTAAGGAGTTGTCCAGTGTCAACTAATTGGACGGAAGTTGTACACTTCTGGGGCAATTTCATTCAACGTATGACATAGATAGTTATATTTTGAGAGAGAGAGAGAGAGAGCAAATATCAGTGTTTACCGATCTGTCATCTACGTCCATACACAGAACAAACTATAAACGCACCCTGTTACACCTTGAGTTCTTGACCTTAGTTAGGACGTACCTTTGGACAATATGGTTGGTCAATTTTACACAATTCACCATCATTAACGATGCTTAGGTTGTGAAGATTTTTACAGCTTCTAATAAAGACAATTTATAACACTGGTGGAGTTCTTTTGGGTCAGAACGTTCAATAGGATCGATCATGTATAGTCCAGTTGTGTTTCTCTTGGCATCGGTTTTCGTTGTCGCTCTGTGTTCACCAATAACTAATGACGATAAAGAGGTGAGATCATCTGTCATTATTTATCATTTCATGATTAGCTAAGTACAACTTCATACAAGTGCGCCATCTGTTTTTATTATAATTAACAGAAAGAAGCACACTTAAGGTGTTAATACTGTCCAGATATGGGTGGTTTTAATCAGATTTTTCAGCTTGTAGTGCAGTACATTGTCATGGGGAGTGGGTGAAAAGAGTGCGAAACTTCAAGCCATAAAATCCTCCTTTTATTCAAATTCTGTATACTTTCATTTGATTATAAATTGCGCCTAGAAAGTAGAAGTTGTAGAAAAGCACTCACTGACAATGACAGTACAGTTTAGAAAAAAATCTTAATGGCAAGTGTTGGCTTAAATGGGTCCGGGGTCCATTTTAACCTATAGCTATCAGTAACAGAACCATCTTTCATCGAGTAATGTTGAGATATTAATGAAAATTTTTCAGGGCATTACTGTAATTAAGCCCCACATTTTTTATTTTGGATTTTTTCGATCTTGGCCGTATCACAACTCAGGGAGCATACTAACTAAGAGTAGTAAAAACTGTACTGCAATTTTAAAACGTTAAAGAATGGGCTCCTGTAGCCCCTTTTCGCCATACATCTCAGTCTAGCGGGAAATTCGATACATTGGTCAATGCTTCAAGTTGCTTCAAATCTGACATTACCCTATTCATTCTTCAACAATCAAGATTAGATCAGACATCGGTTCTGAACTTCTCAATCACAATCACAAAACTTTGAAGTAAGATTACTATTCGTAACTTTCAAAATCTGGAAGTACAATTCGACTATGAATTAATTTCCATTGGTATGTATAGGCAAATGGTGCAAAGTACAAAGAACAAGTCTGCAGTCACCACTATCAAGTTTGAACTGTACCTTGTGATTTAATAAAACGAAACAAGAAACAACTTTCAAAACAATCTCGCTAAACAAACAACTGGCAAAATGCACAGCTCACAATACACTACCAAGTCTGATGATGTTTTTGTGCCACGTCACTTTTGTTGGCAAAAGATTACTCTCCCGCCAGTTCTCTGAAATGTTACCGATGTCATTGCTTCTACAATCATAGAGTTTAAAACACTTCTTTAAACATATGGGTTGATAAATCAATTAGTTGCCTAAATGAGCGTTGAACGCTCTATTCCTCCAGGTGCTATTTTTATTACCCTTTCCATCAAACTTTCTCTAATTGACAAACCAAATAGCCATAAGACTAAGTAATTTCTTGCCTCTAAAAACATTTTATGTACTTCACGTATCCGGTATTTCAAATTGACAGTTTAATCACCAAGTAGTCCTCAAGAAAAGTACTTCTAGCTACCTCGTCTGCAGGCAAACACTCGAAATTACTCCAAAGAGGAGTTATAACCAAACCTGATGTGACTCAAGACTTAACTAGAAGTCATCAGTGAGCTCTTGCATTAGTGGGCAAGAACTGACTTGAATAGTTTCAACAAAGTGTGACCAATTCTTCTCTTGAACGGTTTCAACAAAAGTAGGCAAACCTCCGCTAATTGGTCAGCACCAGGTTGCTGTACACCAGGAGTGCAACCAACTTCATCAGCTTTGTAACTGATTTTGACGCTATACCCTGACATGTGGGAGGAAAGTAAACTGTAAAATCCATCGAGCTCACCCTCCTGAGAGATTACGAGTTTGTCACTGTTGAGGCCCAAAAGGACCTTACATCTCAACTAAAAAATGGAGTTATTTTACTAAATATGGGGCATCCAGCTAATATAAGCTCCATCAATGTTACGCTTCTTAAGATATCATGTTAGTAAGGAGTTTGTAAGATATTCATCACTTGGCCTTCAATGGCCTCAGATAAGCTTTATTCTCTACCAAGAACTATAGAGTTTATCTACTGACAAGTATCTCGAGATATATCACATTTGCAAGATTTACAGTTTTTACCTCTAGTGACCACAAATGACCACTGGGCCTAAAAAAATGATAGAATTTTCCTTTATACAAAAACCTTAATACTAAGGATAAAATGTATCCATCATTGCGTACCTTGAGATATCGAGTTAACAAGCAATTTCCAAGGTTTTCGTGATTTTACCTCCAGTGCCCTTAGATATCCTTTGACCGTTAACAAACACAGTAGGCTCATCTACTGACCATAACGCATCCACATGTCAAATATGAAAAACAACATACTCACTATCTTGAGATATCCTGTTAAAAGGTTTTTCGTTTTTGATGACCTCTGGTGACCTCAAACGACCTATGATTGTAACCAAAACGGTAGGGTTGTTTCTCTCAATATGAAAAATTCATAAACTAAGTATAGAAAGTATTTACTTTCCTACCTTGACATATTGTGTTTATAGGTTGTTTGGTTTTGGACCTTTGTTGACCTTTGATGACCTACGACGGCCCCTAAGTTTTACCAAAAAGGTGGTGTTATTTTTGTTATATGATAAATCCATACACAAAAGTTTTCACCCTTTCTACAGTGACATATTGTGTTTAGAGATTGTTTGGTTTTGGACCTTTGATGACCTTTGATGACCTACGACGGCCCCTAAGTTTTACCAAAAAGGTGGTGTTATTTTTGTAATATGATAAATCCATACACTAAGTGTGAAAAAGTTTTCACCCTTTCTACCGTGACATATTGTGTTTAGAGGTCGTTTGGTTTTGGATCTCTGGTGATTTCACATGACCTCTTATTTCTACCAAAACAATTGGGTTCTTTCTCTTAATATGAAAACTTAATATATCAAGTATGAAAAGTTTCTATCAAGCCTATCTTGATATATGGTATTCACATGCGGAGTGTCTCGAATGACACACATACAAACACTACAGTGACTGCAGAGAGTTCTTTCGCATTCGGAATAATAAATCACAACATGAACTTTACCTAGAAAAAGAGTGCCAGCAACCTGAAAATGACATTTTTGCTGTCTCAGACCCCGCACTGTTCGTCTATGTGTGTTTTTGCGAAAATACCCAGTACTTGTATAATTAATCGAAGCCTACAGCTTCGATTGTTGGATTTGCTCAGTTTGTCAAGTGAACTCGTGCCTTCTTTTCTGGCTCGGCGTATGAATATCTTCAGTGTGATGCTTTTCTATATACACACAATCAATGTGGACATTATGCAGCATTTCATCTGCCGCGCAGTTATTTTGACTTTTTCATGAAGTGGAAATTTTGACCATTTCCCGGATTTCACCAACTGGACGGTGTTCTAATGGGAAAATCAGCCCATTTGAGCCAAGTCTTCTTTTCGAAGCACAATAGGTCGTTACGCAGTTCTCTTGACTTTCTTTATATACTTGGTTTGATCACACATAAATTAGTCCCAGACTTGAGGAACACCGCTACGCAGACTAGCGCTCCACGACCTCACCATCGAAAATCCTCGCTTGTTTAACACGCTTGTCAATCGCTACAAGTCCGTTGGCACGTCTCAGCTTAAGCTGGGAATGTGCAAATGCCCGAATCGGAGGTAGAAACATTTCCCAGCCATCTGTTGCCTGCGTGAAAGGTACGTTCCTGACACAACGTTTAAAGTTGTGTTAGCGGTAGAACATTTTTGCTCTGAGAGGTGAGCATGGTAGGCCGTTTGTTCGTTTTTGTACCGCACTTAATATTTACTCGATCGAGGCTTGGAATCAAGTGGCGCAATTCTGGGCTTTTTTGTTTCGTTTCACACTATTTTCAGTGGCTTCGATTAGTACTTGCCTGAAAGTACAAACCGTCTAGATCTTAATTGCATTCGTAGCTTCAGAAAATCGGACGACGATCCGACATGCTGATCTTAAAGAAGTTCTACGATGTAATTCCGATGAGGGTCAAGAAGAAAGAAGAAAATATGCTTCCGGCTGAATTTGCTCGTAAAGAAAAGAGGGACGAACACTTTGATGGAGGTAATTCACAATTTCATATCGTTGGGATATAAAACTTGGGAATAAAACCCATGAACTATTCTCTTCATAGTATATTACAGTGGCATTTCACAAAGGTCCCCTGTAAATATGAAAAACACTGTAGCAATACTCCATTACTCCATAACCCAAAATATACTGGTTACTTTTGTCACGAATACCTCCAGTTCTCGTCAA
>WURT03153427.1:0-10907 GCA_009936505.3 Holothuria glaberrima
TGGCTGTATTACGTTACTGCGTAAAAGTCAGGCATCTAGCGCCTTCGGCGCTAACACGCACTTGTGCGCGTTAGCATCCACATCATTGACCGTTGCTATGCATGTCATAG
This sequence comes from Holothuria glaberrima, assembly GCA_009936505.3. Taxonomy (NCBI): domain Eukaryota; kingdom Metazoa; phylum Echinodermata; class Holothuroidea; order Aspidochirotida; family Holothuriidae; genus Holothuria; species Holothuria glaberrima. The sequence goes on from WURT03153427.1 coordinate 111, forward strand.
CTAATATCACTACCAAAAGCCCCGTACTGTACTTAGTGACTGTGTGCATGAGCAATATAAACCCCAGGCTTGTGTGCTCTTTTTTAAGGGGTCATGTCAGTATTACAGTGAGAAGAAGAATATAGTTTTTCTAGCATTCATTCGTGGGATGATCGTAGCAATGGCTATGGCTGCATCATGCTTTCGAATGGTTATAGCTTGTACAGGGATGCAAGGCTTAACACAGTGTAAATACTAGTTTACAGTACCTGGTTTTAGGCCTAGGCATTATGGAAACTTGTGTAGGGCTGAGCTAGCTAGATGTGTTGTCCTTACTCAGCTATTGTAATGGTTTGTGTTGCTATGGTAACCCATTATGGACAAAGCATAGTGCACAGTGCAGTCCTAACAGTGATTGATATTCAATTGACCTTGAAGTAATTCTCCTAACTGTCAGAGGCCAGTCTCGAATGGCGATTCGAGACTGGTCTCGAATGGTTTTCAGCCAATCAGAATGCAGGAAACCAATAAAGGTGTTTATGAATTCGAGGTATAAGAAACAAGTCTAAAAGCAAACACGAGGTATAAGAAACAAGTCTAAAAGCAAACACGAGGTATAAGAAACAAGTCTAAAAGCAAACACGATGATGCACAAATGCTCCAGATCGCAGGCTATCGCCCACTATAAACACACTTCCTCCGGGTGTTTGCTTCTTCTTACAAACCGGAACACGGCAAACGATACAGGCGATGGGAGTCACAACTTTCGAACAACAACAGAGAGACAGACACTTTCACCCCACAGTACCACATAAGCTCCACCCACACTTCCTGGGTTGAGCTAAAAATGAAACATGAAAGAAAGAACCATAGAGTAGTACAGTATAATGGTTCCTTTATACTTCTCCGGGGAAAGAAAATCACCTGGAAAATGTGGGCAAAGTTTCTTATGCAATGATCAATACTGCATTTAAAAATAACGAAAAACAACAGGCGAAAATTAAATGTTAAAAAAGCTGTCTCAAAGACGTTTTCTTCAGCACGCTTCGCTCATCTGTTTTTGGTTTCGATGATAAGAGAAACCTCTGCATTCATGATGGCGTGTGTGTGCTTGTTTGTGCGTATGTGTGTGTTTGTATTTTAACACAATATCTCAAGAAGGGAAACTCTGACAGTTCTCAAACTTGGTACATAGATGTCCCATTTGAGAGGAAGAACCCTATTGTTATTGGCAGGGTTCAAAGGTCATCGGGGGTCAAACTCTGAAAACCTTGTAAACACGATATCTCAAGGTGGGAAGCTTGGATTGGTTTCATACTTAGTATGTAGATGCGTTATGGTAAGAGAAAGAACCCTATTGTTCGTGGTGGGGTTCAACGGTCATTTGGGGTCACCTGGGGTCAAATTCTGAAAACCTTGTTAATAGGATATCTTAAGTTTGAAAGCTTGGATTGATTTCATACGTGGTATGTAGATGTGTTAGGATGAGAGAAAGAACCCTACTGATTTTGGTGGAGGTCAAAGGTCATCTGGGTCACCGGGGTCGAACGCTGTAAACCTTGTTAACACGATATCTTGATGTAGGAAGCTTGGATTGATTTCATACTTAGTATGTTGATGCGTTATGGTAAGAGGAAGAACCCATTGTTTTGGCGGGGGTCAAAGGTCATCTGGGATCCCCAGTGGTCAAACTCTGAAAAAAGACAGTTGCATACTAACGCTAGTAACGGTAACCAGTTACACCTGTACACTTGTGTACTTCACCGCATCCCAAATTTTTGTCCGAGTACATGCAGGTACATATCAAATATTCTACGTAAAATGTACAACGATGTACTAATTGACGAAGAATGTGTCACGAGTATAGATGCCGATTACTAGCAAGGGGCACTAATCTAACGGTATGAAAATCAAATTCTTACCGGTACCAAGCCTTTATATACACAGCAGGTAAAGATATTGGAGGCGAACCCGAAAGCTTGATTCGATCTCCTCTGTAAGCAATGTTTTTCCCTCGGTCAATTTCGATCGTTGTATATAAACAGTTTCTCCAAGAGTTTCCAACATGTCTGTGTTGGTTCAATCACTCACAAATCCCTGGTTTAATCAAGGCAACTGCCAGTGTGTACATTTCACCTGAGAAAAATAACAGGGGAAGTTTGACCTTGCGACGGACGGAGGACGGTAAGCATGTTCAGATGCCAGATCATGGAGGTACCGCCTAAGCTGATACCTCTAGCCATTGAGGATTTAAATGATTCAAGGATTGTCCAATATTATTCCTCGGAGGTAGTACTAACATATTGTATCGATGGCCAGTCTCGTGGGTTAATAGAGCTAAAAATGTATGTACTTTTATTCTACCTTCAGAATCATGCGCAAAACACGTAAAAAAGATACATAGTTTAGACTATAGCGTGAATATCATGTGTTCAGTGCTCGTTACCTGGCATATACGCGGACATCTTCCGTTTTGCTGCCTTTTGCATATTCATATATCCTTTTCTTCCCTTTCTGTAATGCCACTTTAAGTTAGGAAGCTTGGATTGATTTAATACTTGGTAAGTAGATTCGTTATGGTAAGAGGAAGAACCCTATTGTTTTAGTGGGGGTCCAAGGTCATCTGAGGTCACTGGGGTCAAATTCTGAAAACCTTGTTAAACACGATATTTCAAGTTAAGAAGCTTGGATTGATTTCATACTTAGTATGTAAATGCGTTATGGTAAAAGAAAGAACCCTATTGTTTTTGGTCGGGGTCACAGGTCATGTGGGGTCATCGGGGTCAAACTCTGAAAACCTTGTTAACACCATATCTTGATGTAGGAAGCTTGGATAATTTTTTTTTAGTATTCAGATGTGTTATGATGAGACTAAGCACCCTATTATCTTTGGTTGGGGTCACCGGGGTTAGACGCAGAAAACCAAAATCTCAGTCTGGGGCCACCAGAGGTCAAAAAGGAAAATTTCCCAAGAGTTTCTAAGATCTTAAACTGAGGTCACCACAGGTCAAAAAGTAAATTTTCCCAAGAATTGCCAAGACCTTCATCTCGGGTCACCACAGGTCAAAAAAACAAAATATTTCGAGAATTTACAAGATTGCCATCTGGGGTCTTCAAATGTTAGAATGCAAAATTTCCCAAGATCAAATATGAACACAAAACTGTATTTTACCAACACCTTAAGACAGCATTTCACCAGTGATTGAAAGAAATGGAATAACGTGGCATTTTTGGAATAAAACATATATGCATCATCGAAACCTCGATGCATTTTTGCATTCTGGTCTAGTCATACCGAAGACTTTAAAAATGGAACCTTCTGCCGTCGTGTGTGATGCTCCGCATAAGCAATGAAGTAAGGGAAAACAAGCCAGTGAGCCACAACTGGAAAAAAGGCCGTGGCCGGCTTGACTTGAACCAATTGGTTGGAAACTGGGCCGTTAAACCTCATCTAACTAACTAACAAATTAATCTTGTTTCAGGATTCAGGGTTACTTCACGTAGAACAGGCTCTTGTTTTTCACATCTTCGTACAAACTCTTCTATTATCATTGGAACCACCAATGCCCCATGGCCGAACGCAACGGAGGGAAGTTTTCCCCTCCGAGAGAGAATTTTCAAAGTTTTTATCGCCACTGAACAGTGTAGTTTTACTGACTTTCTAAAGATTGTTTAGATGCAAGTTGTAAGGTACGGAAATGTCATTTCCGGTACCGTAGTATGGGACAGGCGCTAACTTGCGAAGGGAGGGAGAGGGTCTAGAGCCCTCTCCATTAGGATGCTTTTCTTAGCTTTTCAATAACTTATATGGTGAGTGGAGTTGGCTTGGTGGTTAAGTGTACTGCCTTACACGGAACCACTTGGAAATTTCTGGGGACTAAAACTTACTTGTTCAGCATAGCTGTTCACAGTGATGTTGAAGGGGTTTAAATTGGCGAATTTTAATTAGGTATCTGATTGTCCGTTTCAGGAAGTTGTCCGATTCAGGAAGTTGTGACCTTTGCTCGGTTCAGCTGTTGAACAGTGGTGCAGAGCAAGGAACCTCCACCCCTTCCAGCCTTTGGAAAGGCTAAAGACTGGGGGATACACGTCCGTCGGATGGGGACGTTCCAGTGGCGGTCCTGGGAGCAGGATTGGGAGCGATTAGTACACGCCTGCCTCGTTAACCTCTGAGCACTAGTCGAAAAGACAAGACGAATCTTCGCCGGTGTCCATCCACGCTAACTCTGGTAGAGGGTCCTCGATAAGCCAATTGGCTTCATGACCCTCAAACGTTAAAACTTAAACATATGCTGAAAAGTCATAAAACTTGAAATGTGATTTCTTGTAGCGCGCTTAGCGCGCACCCACTGTGGAATCTACATCTTCCATTCTTAACATTATAGTCCCAAACCCTCAAAATAATCCGTTTTACCCTACTTAATCGTGCCCTCTCCAGTATCCATCCCGGCAGACTTCTAGTCATACAGAGTAACAATATAATTGAAAAAGTCAGATTGTAATTTTTGCGGTCTGTTTAGTGCCCACCTTATGTCGTTTGAAGTTGACCTAAGTGCGTCATTTCTACATTTTCGTAAATACCCCAAAGTTTCCCGGGCTTCGCCCCTAGACCCCGCCAGGGGCCCTCGGGCGGGCCCCTGGACCCCAACCCAGGAAGGAGCGCTTCGTGCTTCCGCGACTTTGTATTAGACCAAGATCGCAGCCAAATAGGTGGTCAGGAGTCGGAGCCCACGGCCTCTGGAAAATTTTCGCCACCTACAAAATACAAAATTACTACCATTGCCCTTAGTCGCTTTAGTAAAACCCTCTAAGAACATCTCGCACCCTCCCTTTCCATCCCTCTTCAGCACCTCGTCTGGGTACGGGTCTAACTGCGGTACTGGACACTGGTGTTTTCTTTTTTCTTTTTTCTTTTTCTTAAAATTGGAGGAGGGGATAGGAGTTATTTAGTAGGGACTCCGAGGAAATGAAAGAATCCTTAACGAACCTGGTAACTGATCCCTACTTCTTTACGCCCCTTTGGGCCCCGTTAAACCACCCCATATCCGATTCCTCCCCTCAACTCAAAGCGAGATTTGCCCCTAGTAGACCGTCTCCGATTTTGGAAGTGGACGGAGGAAAACATTTCACAATATTATAAATAAACCTCTACGTTGCCTCAGTGTTTGAGGAAACCGATTACCAATAACCAAAGTTGTGGTTCACTTTCAACTACAACAATCTATAGTTTTGGATTCGTGTTCTTGGTAATATAGCAAGAATTTCACAATGACTGAATTATGATGAAGCAAACAAATTCCGGACAAACGGAGAAGGGTGACAAGGGTCTGTGATAGCTCCATGCTGGGACCGTAAGCACAGTATAGAAGTGTTCACGGTTATCTGAGGCATATTGGCGCAGGCGATAGCAGGGACTCACTGCACTGTCTGTTGTGTTTGGTTTCCTACACTTTGGTACGTACAGTTCCCCGGTATGACCACTTCATCTCGGGCAAACTATACACTACAGTGACGTCACGGGTAGGTATGGTATGGCTGTATTCGTTACAACATAATTATTAAGCGGTTTCAAAAGGTGTGCAATTTATAATCTCCCGACACCTCCGGATATGTGACGTATAGAGGTCAGGCTGTACCGGGTTGTAAGATTTGTGAAAGGGGTTACCTTCATCACATGTGAAGTTGGCACCTGCGTCATCCATTTTAGGTAGCTGACTCTACTGATGAGACTGAAACAAAAAATGTGCTCTCTGTAAACGATCTACTTTGGAAGGCGTCATGAACGGTTTAGGATGCAATTCCACTTTTTCTTGTTACGTTCGACGAAGTTTTAAGACCCCTACCAATATAATAGTGATAAACTTTCAGGAAGCTGTAGGTTCTTCTATTATAAGGCAAGATATTTCGAAGAGTGTTTACCATTTCCACATTGGATATGAAAATGCAAGATTATCAAGCATGTAAAACAATTTAGCTACAAATACGATTAATATTCCCAATTTTATCAAGGTAGATGTGCTTCCCGTATATTCAACAGGTCACGATTGCCACAAGAGAATTTTGTACCATGACAACCTAACTCGGACGTAATAGTTAAGAATTTTCGATTATGCGGTGATGTATGGCTCGTTGGTAGGGGAGAGGGATGTATCCAGGACTTTGGTAGAGAGACCCAGAGCCTCTCCCTCAAGTAACTATTTTTGTTTGGACCATGCAACCCCCAAATTGAGCTCCCGATCGGGCCCACCTTTGCTACCGTGGGTTTGAACCCGATTGTCTGGCCCAGATTGGGCAACTAGCTAGGCTGAAAAAGGCGGCAATATGATTTTGAAAACCTTCATTGGTACCACAGGGCCGTAGCCTGCGGGGGCAGGGGGCTACCAAATGCCCTCTGAGATTTCCACACCGTAAATGGAAATTGGCCGACTTGAGAAAAAAATACAGAAATGCTGAAAATTGCACTGTTCGAATTATGATTTCAAGGCCAAAAATTCTGGAAAGGATTTAAGGGTTCTATTTTGCCCAAATTTTCCCGCGGAGATCTCCAGGCCCCCGCCATGGACGCGTCGTTATGTGGGTCTCTCTGCCTGAAGAATAAACCATCTTCCTCCTTCAAGAAACACCGTTTGAATACACCACCTTATACACTGGCTAAAGATAAAACATGGTTACCTTTAATTATTAGCTAAAGTCGATGAGCTTTATAAAGTAACTTTTAATTAAAGGGCACAAATAGTCACCATATACTCACACACTAAAGTCTAACTATAGAAATTATAACATCTTTAAAGACAGGCACTTCAAAGTAAAGAACACTTCAAGTAGATTTTTGATTCGGGGAAACCAAAATATCCAATTGGTGACTGCTCTTTGATTGATGTCAAATTTAAAAGATGCAGCGTGAGAGTAACTCACAATTCAAAACAGACAGTGTTCTAATTACATATGGGCTTTGTATGCTTACCAGGACATGTAGTTGAGGAATTAACTAATTTTGTGTCTGCCCAAGGAGAAGCTTTTAAAGGGGCTTATTGAGTTGGTTCACAAAATTCATGATTTGTTTCACACCTGTTGAAATTAACTCACATCTTGATAGTAAATGGTCAAACTAAGAGATTCTGCACATCTGACACACAACTGAAATGTTAATGATAGTATAATTAATGATCAAAGTCATTTATTACAAATTCGTGACCAGAAACTTTTTACCATTACATATAAATCATATGCAACCCCTGTAGACACAAACTACAAGTTCTCACATTTTTGTTAAATATATAGGAAGTGATACACGAGTAATGAGGCTAATTAGAAACATTGTCATGCAATGATTTCCTTCAAAGTCGTCACAAAATAATGGATATCAACTTAATGAGCCCCTTTGAGACAATTTTGGGAGAGGCTAGAAGTAGCTAAGTGGGGAGAGATTTAAACTTTCTGGGATGAGGATATTTGTGCTATAAGTAAAGCAGGTACATATAAACAGAGTGCATGGTGCTTATGTAACTGGATTCGCGCACACAGGTATACAAGGAAATTTGCCTTAAATTACTGGGAGGGGTTAGTGCTCTAGTGCACTGGTTGGCCTTCACACTTTACAAGGGAGTTCTCAAATAAAAAGCGTCCCGGCGGGAGTTTGACGTAGAATGAAGTGCACTTGCTCGAGTGTTCGTGTTTTTATTTATAACAAGTTATATGTTGGGTTCAACGTTACGACGGGCGGCAACGGGCGGGTCCAACGTCTCGGTCAGGTCTCAGGCAGGCGGCCTTCTCTGGTCCATCCACTAGGCAAGGATGCGTCACGGGAGACTTCCGTCGGCATGTGACATAAGACACTTGAGTAACAAATCAATCACAGGAATTAAGGTATCTCCACAACGCACTATTTTTTATGGGGCGCATGTAAGGCCCCGATGCAATATCGTGGAATGGGGTAGCACTTTCCCGTGAAAGAGTTCCCAGGTTACTTTGTCTTTGTGAGAATGTTATCTCCCACGATACAAAAGGACAAGCTAAAACTAGTGCAAGAAACGGTTCGGTTCGAGTTTCAACGTCGAGGAAGGTGTATTTAATGTAATATGTTCCCTCAAAGTACTCCTTTACTAAATTTTAAATACAATGGCAATCCCCCCGAATGTGGAGTATAAACCGACTTTCCTTAATCGAACTTGTGAAACGGTCGAAGTGAAACTAACCAAGTAAAAACTAATGACAATTAAGGAAGTGTTGAAAAACTCCTCATCGTTTGGCAGTCAAACGAGTTCTGAAGTTCCTAAAATTTACTTAAGCTTATTTCCATTCAAGGAGAAAGGAAGAAGTCAAGAATATTCTAGAATCTCTGTCTTCAGGATTAGTAATCAACAAATATGCGAGGGGAACTACCGTAGTGGTTTTCGGCACTGTGTCAAGGACACTCAACCGGGAAAGCAGGATGATACAAGTCAAAACAAATAAGCCACAAGTCTCCTGAGAGCAAAGTATTTTTAGTTCAAACCAAAAGGCAGTTTATTCGGCATCAACATGATGTCATCGTCTACCAGACACTTAGCTAGCCTACATACAATATAAAAAAAAGAAAAGGTCGCTTAATCTTCTCTGAGGTAACATAAAGAGTGAACGAATTCCAGATATTACTTCAGTTCACATGTGATGTACTAGGTACATTATACCATTTTGCAGACCTTTCACCCCTTTTGAGGAACAAGTAGCATTCTAAGCGACATTGGGTAGGTGTGCGTGCTACATGGGCTGTTTAAGGGATAAAGGGTGCCCAATTGGGTGATTTACAATTCAGTGACCTCAGAAAAACACTCAAACATAATTACTTCAAATGGTGAAATTTCATCCATTTCACACTTATCAACTGCTTGTAATATTGTTAAGTGCCAAAGTTACTGTTACACAACCAAACGCATAAGCCTGCCATGGAGCATTTATAACTTTAAAATTTCATTTAACACCCCAAAAGAGATAACTTTTTTTTTTATAGTGGGCGATATGTACCGTAGTTCAGATATTAAACACTTCATAATATTCTGAAACAGATTTAATGAAATATTTTTTTTACCTGAGTGGGTCTACTGCATGCTAGAATAAATCCTGATCGAAACCATCGCAACCTCAATGTACTCCAGTGTACTCCATTACTTTACGTATCCATGAAGACCACACAGGCCCGTAGCCAGACAAGGTACTGAAGGGGATTGAAAGAGCTTCCAGGGAGGGTAGAAATATAATAAAATGTTAAGACTCGAAAGTTTGAATCTTTAGGGGTGCGATATTTTCCAATTTTCCTGGGGTCCCCACCTTAGCTACGGGCTTGCGACTACGGTACGTATCCATCGCAATTGTTAACCACATTTTAGCGTATAGAATTTATTTCCTGTGTACAGGTACCATGAAGGTGGGAGTAAGAGATTCTAGTGGACGCTTTCTCCGTTCGTTTGATGTTAGAGTCAAACTACCCTGGGACTCTGTCATTAGTTTAATAGTTCAACATGACATGACCGTCGCCGAACTTCAGTCTCTTATCGAAGTGTCATCTGGGATCCCTTGCCAACTTCTTGGACTTTCTTTCCAGTCTAAACATACTTTGGGTGAAGAGCTTACGCTGCGAGAATTACATGTAATACAAGGGTTACAGTTTAAAGTGACATTGCCGAGCGCTTATGGATCGTTAATTCTTTCAACAATCAAGGGCAGCATTACCACCGCCATGAATGAAATCAACCGGTTTAAAACGGACTCAAGGAATGGATTTGCAAAAGGAATTGCATTATTCATATCTGCTCACAAAGGACATCACCACTTTGTTGAAAAGTACGTATGTTTCACTCGGTTGTTGCTTAAAGCGTTTATGTTGTACTTATGATAAGAAGACGATTTCTAAGACCTAGTTGGATTTGCACATATATGGAGTGTTAATTAAAGTATTGATTACGTAACACCAGACTTTCTTCAATTATTAATTTCGTTAATCCGTAGGTTACTTTCCTTAAAGGCTGATCCGGACTTTAGGACACGGTCTCTACGCACTCCTCTCCATGTTGCTTGTGCGATGGGAAATATTTCTTGCGTTGGCAGTTTACTTCAGTTCGGGGCGTCATATGCTTTGAAAGACATCAATGGTCAAACTCCACTACGAGTCGCTTTTAGCTGTGGACATCGTGAAATACAGCGTCGTATACAGATGATTCAAAAGTCAAAAAGTCGTCAGGTCAGACAGACATCATTTCAATTTTTAACATAACAGAAAAAACTGTTTTCTTAAAGAATAACTTTAACTGCCAATGACGAACCCATCTTTTTGTACCAATTAAATTTGCAGGAGCGGTTTGTAGGACTGGCGTCATCGTGGAGCAAAAGTCCGCGGTTTCCTGTGTCTCAGTTGGCACGAAGTGTCTCTCCTGTTATTGTATTAAGAGAACTTTCAATCCAGGCTGGTCCAGAACTTACTGTCACTTCATTTCAAGATTCAGATGTTAAAAGAAGTTGTCTCCAGCATATTAAAAGTGAGGGTGAATCTCATGACCAACATTCAAGCGATGAGGAGTCGGAAGAGAATCTTAAAAACGTAATGATCTTTTTTATTTCTGTCATGACCGCCTACTGTAATTTGTTTGTGTGTATTATAAAGGCTAGCTCTTAGACTGGTAGCGGTCGCGCATCGATCGAGTCGTGTGTACCCACCCGACTTTGTTTCTTTTGATCTACGTTTTTTCAGATCAATTACTATTTCTATTATACATACATACATACATACATACATACATACATACATACATACATACATACATACATACATACATACATACATAC
>WURT03153438.1:6240-28589 GCA_009936505.3 Holothuria glaberrima
TTTTTTTTACCATTGAGAAATGATGTATACCCTTAACATGGCATTGTTTCTCTGATGACATGTACATCTACCATACTACCCTTGTGTTGTAAATTAGTGGTCCTTTATAGCAAGTGATTATCATGGTTACTTTTTAGGACATCAAAAACTATATTATGAACTGGATTCTGATAAAAGTCATCGCCTATTTTTTCAACCCATTCCAATATGTGGACATGGAAAGTTTGCTACTTCTTAACATAAAAAGTAGAAGCATCACTAATATTTTCCATAATCATTGTATTTTGTAAGCCTTAAAAATTGCTTTTTGCAAAGCTCAACTTGCTTATTGGCCGAACATTGATGTAAAATTTCTCTTCAAGAAAACAGAAAAGGTCAGAATTTTCTTGTAACAAATTCGAATCAACATTAAAAGCATTTGTTTGATTTTCTGGCCAGTAATCTCCTACCCAGATAACTTCCTTTTCCCAAAACTGTGTGACTTGCCAATTGGAAGGATGGATCTGACAGGTATTTGTAAACCATAGTCCTGAAATTATATGATTTTTGAGGTTAGATTTGTCTAGAACTCATCCTTAATGTTAATCTACCTGAAAAATCCACCATTTGATGTGTGTGATGTTGAAAGTTGTTTATTATTGTAAAGAGAGTCTTCTTTCAGCACTTCACTCAAATTGGAAGAGAGGTTCATTTCTTCAGTTAAATGTACTTCTCCTATAGTGAATGAAAAGTGCCAGTACTTACTGCTGAATCTAAGGACAAGATCATTTTGACATATTCTGTCATTAAAGTGCTATTGAAACCAGTATATTTCATCCTGGTACTGTAGTTTTTTCTTCTTGTCTAAAAGTCTTTCTTTGAAGGTAGTCTGGCCTTTCTAATTCCATATTTTTCAATGTTTATCTATGTGTCAGCTGTACCAATCATGTTTATTCATGTATCAGCTGAATTAGTGATGATTGCATTTTACGATCTTTGTAAAAGCCGTATCAGAAAATTATGTAAAACGTTGGGATTTAAACAGATGATATATGCAGTCGTTGATTTGAATAGGGTTACAATGTCTTTAGTATTAAAATATTGTTTCCTCTTGTTAGCATGGGGTGCCATTCGTTTCCAGCTTCTACCACTTTATTGTGTCACTGCTACCATAACTCAAAATTTTGGTTTTATTGATTTTGCATTTCATAAATGCAAGTTTTGCATGAAAGTGTGACATCTGAAGATCCTCTTTGAAGTTATTGCAATTCATTTTGAATTTCATCTCCACTAAATGATTTCCTTGCATCACTGAATCAAGTAAGAAGGGCATTATTGAGACATCATAGTAACACAGTTACTCATTGAACCATCCAGGTATATCATGATTAGACCTAGGGCATATCCAGTAATAACCTTGTTAATTGTTTTAAAGTTATCTTTGCCAAGATTGACTCTTTCGGTTTCATGTTGTACTTTTTTATCGTTTTGGTTTTGGTTTTTATCGTATTTCTGTAAAATGAGCATTCCAAAGAAAAGCAGTTGCTGAATGTTATCTGTCAGTTTTAATGTGCTCCAACTCTACTTTGTATTTTACTGCATGACCAATAGCAAGACAAAAGAAAATTCAGGAACAATATGTTGTGCTTCATAAGAATTATTGAAATATTTCCAAATTTTTCTATACGTTAAACAGTCCAGTCAATTAGATTCCTTCACATAAAATACATAAAAAATATTTAACCTGTTTGTGTAACTGTATGTCTTCATATTTCCAAATCTTACAGAAGTTGTCTTATTATTGTAGAAGATACTGACTCAGCAATAAGGTGAACAGATGTGTAAGAATTTAGTAAAATTGATCTCTTTTGAAAGACCCACCCATTCTGATTTATTTACTTACAGATCACTTGCTTTAAGATGCTAACTTGATGCAGATATTTGTAGTAGTTTACATGAATTCAAAGTATTTAGTATGTTCCCTCCGTAGGCTTACATGTGTAATTTAACTGCATGAAGTGTATACTGTATATTGTGTGTATTGATTTGTGCAATCGTTTTGATTTAATGACCCAGGGACCATTTGTTGAATTTAAAATTTCCTAAAAGAGATTGTAACTTAAAGGGCAACCCTCATCCCAGACATTTCTAATTCTCACAACTATGCAACTAAGTAGCTCCTCCCATAACTGTGTAAAGTTCCGCCTTGTGCAGACACACATTTATTTTATTGTGGAAGGCCATGTCCTGGTAAACACAAAAGGCTATAATATGTAATCCAAGCACTCTCTCTGCATTGTGAGGAATGTGAGCTACTCTGCATCTTTTGAATTTTCGAACTTTGTTGTCAATCAAAGAGCAGTAACCAACTGAAAATTTTAATACCCCTACATTAAAAATATACTTTGGGGTGACGAATATATGTCTTTAAGAATAGGTAGAAGTTTCTTTCCATAGGCATTTATTTCATTCACATGTAGTCATGAGCTAAGATATTGGGAAATCCATTTTTTGAAAGTGGGTGTGTAAGATTTAAATAAAATTTCAGTCCATCCAGCCATTTCAAGTCACCGACTTACCTACCACCCATACTGGAACTAAAAGAGAAAGATTTAAACTTTAAGAATAAAAAAGCATATTATTTATTTTTTATGGACACTTACATGTGTGGGTGAATTGGTTGATGTTTGGGTTCAGAAATTATTTAAGTGATGAATTTAATGAGATTTGTTAATGTCACTGTACAGAAGTTTGTAGATATTTCACATCATTGCATTTCCTTTTCTTCTCGTTAAACCTGTCATATAACAGAGGTATCAATTACTTCTTTCACATAAATGCATGAACTTTTATGGAAACTGCAGGAACAGTGAAAGATACTTACAAGAATAATGATTATCACTTCTTTCAGTTACCGGATGACTTCAAATTACCATTTTGTATTCAAATAGTTTTACCAGAAATAGCACTTTGTGTCTTAGAATTGCATTTTCAGTTTTTCATTTCCTTTAGTGGTCTCACCAAAAATGAAATGGTATTACCTTAGCACTTACGAAAATATAGCTATTAAGTTCTTTACTAGTCTAGTGAAGTATTATTTAACCAAGATGTTGGATAAAGCTCCTGGTAAGGCCCAAATTGTGGTGTGTCCCAGCCATAGACCATTTTACAGATGGCAAATTATTGTGGGACTTTGTAACAGTTGTTTATATATTCAGACAACCAATAAGGGGATGTGTGCAGGTGGCTTACTCATGTCCCTGACAGGTGACATTAAAGACATTTCAATACCCTATCCCACAAAAGGCTGTTAAAATGTGGCTTTTATGCCACCTGCCAGGGGATAGGAGTAATGCGCGGGTCACACTTCAGCGATTTCGGATCGGATTACGATCCAATTTTTTTGAGTTTTAGTTAAGATCTTCTCTATCTCTGGTCCTAGGGAACCACAAATTTGCCACTCTGTGTAAATATATGATTTGTATTACATGACTATGAGAAGGAAATGTATACTAATTATTTCGTGACGTCACATCGACGGACAGCTTTTATGGGACACGAGTAGTCCGATAAAAGCTGTCTGTCGATGTGACGTCATGAAATAATTAGGTTACATTTCATTTACATAGTCCTCTGATGTAAATCATTTATTTACATAGAGTGACAAATTTTTGGTTCCCTAGGACCAGAGATGGAGAAGATATTAACTAAAACTCATAAAAATCGGATCATAATCCGATCCGAAATCGCTGTAGTGTGACCCGTGCTTAAGCCACCTGCCCTATGCCTGTATCTGTTGATAAACTCCTTACAAAGGTTTAAAGTGACACTCCCCATCCCAAGTTGGAAAGTGTGCTAGTCTGTGTCAACCATGGACTTCAGACACTTATTGATGAAAATCATTTTAAGATGATAGCTTACAAAAAAAGTATCATCAGTTTTTCGTTGCCATGGCAACCTGTAGAAATCAAATCACAACACACCTACTTATTTATTCATATTTTGGCACTAGCTGGCATTGTGGCATAATGTTTTCCTAAATGTGATGACTTTGCAGTGCAAATGATTTGTGGGTATGAGTATAAATACAATACCTTAACAATTTTTCTTGCCTGTAATGTATTGTTTGCCCTCCTTGCACACATGGAATGGAGCATTACTTATGTACTGTATTAGTATTTAATAATACTGCCTGATAAAATCGTATTGCGTTTTACTAGAGTTCATTAGCCTTAGTCCTATGCACTGCCTTGTTTTTCTAAATGTGTGCTTCTAAAGTATATGAATGAATAGACAGGACTTGGTTTGAGGTAGAACTTATTTTAATATCTATCATGCCACATCCTATTCTATGAACATAATAGTAAACATGACTGTTTCAAAGTTGTGGTTGTGTGGGAAACAAATTCATTCCGTAGTATTGAAATAAAGTGCTCCATGTACAGTAAGGGGTTAACTTATTTTCAAATAAACTGCTTTCCACACAATGCTGCATACATCTCTGTGTTTATTTTTTACATGTTCACAAGTGCACCGGAAGAAACTTAAGAAATGCTAGCGACTAGAATTCACCATATTAGATTACACTTTCACACTGAAAATGTGATCACTCACTATTTACTAAATTATTTGGACTCTAGAGGGTTCGCTTTCTCGAGTTATACTCAGATTGTGGTTAATTATCCTTAGAAAAATCAAACGTAGATCAAGAAATGTTTCATCACATTTGGCAATGGTGGTCAGTCTTACATTAGCCACATCTTCCACTCCAAATTGACCCACCTAAAAGATGAAAAAGTTTGTAGAATTGTGATTTATTGCCTGCACTGAATTCCTCAATGTTTATGCCATTTGAGTAAAGTCAAGATTTTATTGAAGTCTTACATCCTTCATACACCACACCTTCTAGATTCCCAACTGAGCTCACCCTTTCTTGTTAAGAAAAAAAAACCCTTTGATGGACTCTGGGCCACAATGCCTCACTACCCCAATGTAGATAGTGGTATCTATAGCAATGAGTCATTGCATACTCTTATAGATTTTTATTTTTTCATTGAGTACGGTGACTTGTACCTTGTTTTATGGACATTTCTCTATCATGCACTTACAATTTTCTCACTAATAAGTGTTATTTGTGCATGGTGAGTTCATTGGGAGAAAAATAATTTTTCAGTGAAGTTTCCCTGTTCACACCTTCCTATTCACTCCCTTCCCACCTCACTGACAAGGTATTAAACTTGTGGTAAAATTAAACATTTTAAGAGAAGAGACGAGATGATTCAAATCTTGTTCTATCTGTATTTTTATCACTTTGTACATAAATCTGCTACATGTATTATGAATTGGTATACACATAAAAATTACAATGAAAGCAAAGATTAAATATTAAATTATTGTGAACGATATTTGATGGTAAAAAAAGATGTAATTGCACCATAGTGTACAAAATGATTCATAAATGCTAGAATTTGATTCTTTCATTCCAAATAAGATGCATGCATTTTACTAACAAAGTTATTAGCCTTGCACTACCTAACAAATGTGCCATTTCATATTACCTGAAATTTTCTTCATAATGAAAAAATATTAAAATATAAAACTAAAAATAATCATACAAATAAGACAATCCACCAGAAATGATGACTATGAGTTGCAAGACATGCATCATTTTGAGAGATTTTTTACAGTTGTCAGCTTCAAATGAACATTGACATGCATGGTGTAGTAGAGCTGCATGTCCTCCAATGTAATAATGCTATTTATCACAACTTTATGAGATGAAATATATCTTGTGGAGTCGTCATGAACCAAAATTGCAGATGAACAATATTACAGACCATTATTTCAAGTATCAATATCACCAGATATTGATCTGATACTGATATTTTAGGAATGAGTTACTATATACACAAAACCAAAGACTATGAATGCAGGACCAATGAAGTATTACTTCATATACATTGAGACTCATCATCAGACAAAAAATGGCATAACTTTTGTAGGAAGTATAGGTAGAGAAATATTGTTTTGGAAGTATAAAGGGCATTTTATGTGAACTTTTTTGGTACCAATTTAGGGATGAAAAATTCACAGTACTAGTGGATACCAATATTGAAGGCTAACCATTTGTGCAACACTATGTGTGAGTCCCACTTATTTGCATTTTGCATGTTTAGCTCATCTTTATTCATGAGTGAGTGCAATGGAAATTAAGTTTCTTATTTCAAAGAACTAATTTCTAGTGGAAATCATGGTTTCTTTCTACAATTTTTAATGTCTTTTACAGAAAACAGGTACAAGTTAGACCTTGAAGGAGTGTATAACACATAAATGGAGGAGGTGCTATACTCATTCACTGTTTACAAACAAAGACGTCACTGCGTGTCTGTAAAAGAGTTTGTGAGGCGGGCTTACACTGTCATCACAATGCAAAGTAGATTCCAATTTGTCTACTTTCTGCATACAATCGCACAAACGTTTACACGTGCAACACCGAAAATACATGCATGTGTTCTTGCACATGCTCTATGCCAACCGATGCCAACCAGTGACGTAACCGTGAACAGCCTAATTCTGACAATAACAAGCCCTTTCCTGTACAAAGGTCAGCCTTCCTCATGAAAGGATGCTTCCCCCATTTTATCAGCTATTAGTGACTAATTACCAGAACTGTCTTGTCACCTTTCATGAAATTTACAAAAAAAAAACATGATCGTCTGAACTCCACCCTCAAGGAAAAGTAAAAAAACTTATTGCTTTTTAAAAAAATTTTTATATTCACTCTCTCACTTACTTCTGACTGTATAGTACAGTATAGTGTAATAGAATGCAATTTACTGTACCAAAGGTGAGTTCTGGGGCTTAGATCAACATGGTTCCACATCATGCCCTCTTTCACGGGAGCAACTCCCAGATTTACTATTGGCCACATTAAATTTTAACTTAAAAACATACAGAATCCTCCTAAAGAAGTACACCACAAAAATGGTCTCTTAATCATCAAAAAAACACAGATGCAAAAATACTTAAGGGAAATCATTTTTGCAGTACTTAATAGTTAGTAACTATGAAAACTGATCAACGGCAAGGCTTTTTTTTCATAGACTGAGGGAACTCAGATGAAAAGGAATAAAAATAGAAGAAATTTATGAAAAGCTAAAAATTTAAACCACTGTTAAAAAATAGATGCAGCACAGCTTGTATGCATCAGAAGAAGACATATACTGGAAAGCTTGGGTACTGAAGGCAAAATACACTATCTGTAGAATATCTTGACTATATACAGGCATATAGGGGTATAGGCAAAGGGGTCTAGTCCCTGCTGGGTCAGAGTGAATTAAGCCAATTTAGGCTGTTTTTCTCATAGAACTAAGCCAATTCAGGTTATGATAAGATTAAATTCAGATTTTTCTTGGGTAAAAGCAGCTCAGCTTCCCAGTAAAAAGTATACCATATGCTAATGGATACAGTTACCGGAAGGGAATAATACTGCAGACTAATGATATATGCTATCAAATGAAATGAGCAATCAAACATCCTGGTTTCAATATAAAATTGTGATAACTAGAACCAGAGGAATAACAACATCCTCTTCCTTCAGCTGGCTTTTTGGTAAGGATTTTCAATATTACTTGAATATGTCATTACTAAACCAGAAGCCAGTCCAATCCGATCAGTTTCAACCAAAGATCATTATCACATTGTAATATTTTCACCCTACTGCTAACACAGCCTATCTGGGTTCTCGTTCATGGGTTTCCCTGTGTAGCTTCAGTATGACTAACCATACATAACTCAGAGCGTAGGACAATTTTCTTGATTTCATCATGTGCCATAATCCATACACTCCCACTCCTTGCCTGACCAAACCCAAAAGCATGTTCCAATCTAATCCTAATGCTCTTAACCTTGCAAGGAATCTGTACCAACACAACAGCTAATGAAGTGAATTGGATACACTGGAATTTAGCCTAGCTTTACAGTCATGGTCACATGAATCCTTGTAAATTTATTAATGATTACAACAAAATCTGATGAAAATGGGGAAAGGAAAGCAAATGCCTCAATTTCACCATACTGCTGTTTTTTTCTACATAGCTATGTATTTTCACTTTTCTTTGCTGTAATGTTACCACACAGGCCTACTACTTTAAAAAAAATATTCAAATATTATTCTCTTATTGATAACTATTTGGCCCATCCAATCTCTCAAAAGATGTTAAATATCTCTGTAAACATATATCATCACAGAATAAAAACACACAATATGCAGCTTAAAAAAGACTTATAACAGGCATTGAGAAAACTTCAAATATACAGAAAACATTGTTGCCTATATCCATGTTATTTTCTTCACGTTACACTGGCCATAACTTTGAACTGGGTAATGTGTACACGGTAAACTACCTTAAAACTTAACCACATGGTAGAGCACTATGTCAGTGGAGCACAGCACTGCAACTTGAATGTGTACAGCAAACTTAATAACTTTATACCTTCACTTTGCAACGTATGTATATTATACTTTAAGTTGAACTTCCATTTGTGCACAGTTAGTCACAGGGTACTTTTCTCCATTTAACATGTACACATGACATGGAGGGAACTCTAATAAAAAAAAACAAGGTAAAACACAGAAATTGGCAATAATAGATGAGCGAATAATAATAGGACACAAGTTACTGTTTCATCAATATCCATTATCCCTACATGTTCTACAACAGTAATCACCATACTGAGTGTGACATAAAAGGGCATAAAGGATAAGTTTACAGTCTGCTATTTCTGGTCGATCGATACATTCTGGGTCAATTGTGTCTGTTCCACCTGTAGTAAAATAAACAGAGACAGATAAACTCTTTTAATGACAAATAAAAATATATGAATAATGCCACAAGCAATCATTACAATATGCAGTACAGATACTGCAAAATTATCATTTAGTGGCATTTACAGCACAAATGATATTTTGAAAACAATAGAAAACAGTGTAAACATAGAAAAAAGAAAAAAAAACTAGATGCAATGAATAACGAACCAGGCTTGTAGCCAAGGGGGACGAGGGAAGCAGAAACCCACCCATCCACCAATTTTTTTCTGTAACATAGTAGAATGGAAAGAATTTCCCCAAGTCAGGCGAACTTGTCAACATATCTGTTTAAAATAAATGATGGCACACTAAAATCAAGGAATACAATAGAAAGCATTTCTTGCCATATCTCAACTCTCCCTACCATGTTCCATTGTATATACCTTGGCACTGTAAGCATAATTACCTTTCATTAATGTCCACAGCATATTAAACTGAAAATCTGTTCACAGTTGACCTAAAGCAAGATATGCATTAGGAAATAAATGGCTTTCCTAAATATTTTAAGCTCTTTTCCCTTTTTTATAAAAAAAACTGCTTCAAAGAAAAGTGCACTGAAGTCCCTGTATCTTGTTATTGTATCAAACCTTGCCATTTTTAACCAAATTACACAGACAAAACCTACCTGGTAAATTAATTCACACAAACCATGTCAAATTTAGTCAATAAAACTGCAAAGTAATCACAGGCTTTCAAATGGACCCAAGTGAAAGAGCAGGATAACAGAAGAATCACAATTGTCAATAAAAATGGAAGAAAAGTACTTTGTGAAGATCAATAGTTGGACAAATGTAGGACTTTTGCAAGATTTCATTCATTGTTACTCTGTAATGTTGATGGTATCATATGACTGTTATAGACATTTTTGTTTCAATAACTTGAAAATACCACTGTAGTTATAAAAAGGAAGCTAAAGTAGGATTTTACAAGTAGGAGGAAGGCTAAAAAAGTAGGAGGAAGGCTGAGAAAGTAGGATAAGCAGGAGTCGCTTGAAAGCCTGTAATTACAACCTCAAATCCTGCGAAGCACACACACTGTTAGTAGGAACATTAAAAACCTAATTTTTTTTTTTTTTTAGCACCTTCATTTTTCAACAAGTATTTGTTGAAACCAGGTACGTTCATCCAAACTGACATCATCCATGCACTCAGTGGTATCAATCCTAATTGACTGTACTACAAACCTCTAAAAATTTTCCAGTTATACTAAAAATAAAATGCAATAGATGAGAAGGATCAATTGGACAAAACTGCAAAAACCAATCAACTAATGTTGGGGAGGACATCTCTCTCATACTTGAATTACACTGTCACTGGCAACAGGGGCATAGCTAGGATGAAATTTTTAGGTATCAAAATGGGGAGGGGGTCATGGTATTGACTGCCGTCCTGGGAATTCTTACACATCTTACTAGGACAAACAATATTTTTGGGGGCCTAACAAACGTGGGGGGGCTCAGCCCCCCCCCACCTCCACCGTGGCTATGCACCTGACTGGCAAGTCTAGTAGGCTAGCATACCAGGCTCACTTATCAATTTCTGGGGACAGGTGATAATTGTTCCAAGTGTATGCTGATTTTGAGATCCTTTATTTCACCTATAGCTCTTTTGTTACAATTAAAACACAACTGTACAAAATGAAAGAAACCAAAGATCTTTGAAAGTTGAAGTTAACATAGGTAGGGCTCATGATAGCCGGTATCGCATGGCGACACAAAAGCAGCATTCTTGAGATCTAATTTCTTACAAAGGATCGCATGTTTGCGATGCAAATATTTGATAACAACATTGAAGGTTTTACTTTGTAATGTGTACTACAAACCACACGTGTTTGAAAAACTGCTTTACAATATTGACAAAATGCTATGCAAAATTGCAATTTGCACAGCAGTTTTGCTATACAGTTTCTATTTCTTAGCATGAGCCCTGAACATAGGCCATAGGCTGTCCCTCAAAACCTTCTCATCCCCCCCCCCCTTCTCTTTCCACCATCTTCCTTTGCCATGTATACAGTAAGGTGAAATAAGATATTATAAGGTCAAACATTTCAGAGGGCAACTCATTTTCAAACTTTGACAGGGCAATGCATATTAATTTTAACAATCATCTGAGTAGAGAAGGCTCTCTCGGTATCCTCTCTCCAAGATGATAATATAACAGCTGACAGCCACAATGATTTCAATATTCCTCCGTCACAACTTTTATTTTTCTGGATCCATCGTAAAAATGTGATTACTATCCTTGAAATATCACTGAGTAATTGGCATATTAAATTTTTGCATGACCAGTTGACAGCTCAAAAATTTGTCTGCCAGGTGCTACAGTTTTTGTCTAATAGGTCACTCCATGTGAGGCAGTCTTCACTGAAAGGAAGGGGTTTAATAAGTACATCTGCGGTATATTCTTTACTAAACGCTCCCCCTCTAATAAACGCCCCTGTAAATTTTTAACAAATTATTTTGTGAATAAAAGTTAACATTTAAACATTCGTCCGTGCTCGGTTTAGCATTTGTGCACATGAAAGGCTCAAGCCCGGCAATACCATGCTAACAGCTACATACACAGTTGAAGCCATCATGCAGACAAACCTATTGCCCCAACATACACACAGATGTATATATACATATGTAATTATGTAGCATACGTATGTTACACAGGTGTAGGCTTTAGCGGTAAGTTATCTTTTAATTAAAATAAACCCTCATATAAATGCCCCACTTTTCAAAAATGCAACACCCCCAGGGCGCTTATTAGAGATTATACAGTGTTTCAAGTTTTTCTCGCACAGGACAAGCCTGCTGTCATTGAGTATAATTTGACAGTGCTAAAATTGACTAAAGAATATCCCTGCAAAGTTAGAGGGGGGTCAAAGGAGAGGGAGGAGTCACTAAAGAATATCCCTGTAAACTTAGAGGGGGGAGTTCTGGTCAAAGGTGAGGGGGGGAAGAGTTTAAAGGATACAATCTGGGCACAGCAAGAAGTAGTGTCTATCTTACCAAATGATACCAATACTTTAGGTGCTTACTGATGGAACAAATAAATTTAATGTGAAGTTATTAAAAGAAAAACTTCAAATCATTTGTAAAAATATGTAGCTGCAATTAAGTGTACATGCATGGGATAAATACCAGTTCTTATTCACCAGTTAAGTTATCTTTCCATGAGACCAAGTAATCAGATCCTAATCTTGTGCAAAAGTGACTTAAAGCACTGTAGCACAAAACTGTCCACCTCTATTTTCCTGGTGTATAGACACTGCATTTTCATTATTCAATAATGCCAAAAAGTTGGAAATTAACCATTCTGTTGATTCATTAAAGACAAACCAACATACAACACATACCATGAGGCTTTTTGAATGGTTATTGGTTTACAATACTTGTACAAATATAATGGAAACAGTATGATCAAGCTGTTCACATTTTTGACAAATGAAACTTCATGGCAACTGTTCATTCAGGATCGATACATCAAAGTTTGAAACAACTGGTAATGATCCATGCAACATGTTACCATGAGGTACAGGAAAAATATAAAGGGAAAATGCAGTCCCCCCAATTTGAAGCAGTGTACCCTGGTACACTAGTTCAGGAATGGCTCCTATTGATCATGTGATAATATTTCTGTTACTTATTTCCTAAATTTATGCAGAATAACTCACTGGTTTACTCTCAATATTCAATCATTTAACACAGGGACATTATGAAAATACTTGTGAGAGAAATAAGAAGAGATCTGTAAGATTTAGCAAATTTTTGAAAATAAACTTTAGGGGACTGCCTCCTCCCCTTAAAAAACTGATCAAGGGATTGAAGTAAGCATGTTGGTATGTAGAGGCCCTGCCCTGGATGGTTGTGTGTATTTGTGTGTGGTGGTGGGAGGGGGACAGCTATAGCATGTTTAAAAAAAAAATCACAGACCAGAATCAGCTAGGGCCCTTAAAATCATCTCTACACCTGTCTGACCCTCATAAACAGGCCATATAGGAATGGGGATCCCAGCAAAAAAAGTGAAAAACTTGGCAGACACAGTGTCTTATCAGGCCAATTAAGTCACTGGTAGGAACTATGGTTTATGAAAGTAACCTATCTCCCAATATATTTGGGATAAGTAGAATGAAGAAAATCTGCTATTTTTGGACAAAACATATACACTATGTTTTGGCAGACATGGACCATTTTTGGGACAACAACCACCTCCCCCCCCCCACCATTCCATTAAACTGAACAGTCTCATATGTTTATTATTTATATGTGGGAGTAACAGGTATATACAATCTGACTGTGGTATGGACCACTGGCATAGGAAGCTGTTCAAGACTGGGGGGCTACACCTTGTTTCGGATCGCCGTCCTCGGGGGAGGGGTCTGAGGGAAGGGGGTGTCCCCCTCCCCTTTTGGAAAATTTTTTGATATTCTAGGGTCCTTAGATGCAATCTGGTGCATCATTTTTTAAAATTTTTTAGGTAAATTAATGCACATTTTACACATTTCTTAGTCCTTTGGAAAATTTTTGATATTTGAGGGTCCTAAGTTGCAACTTGGTGCACCAGTTTTGAAAAACGCTTCCTACGCCCTTGGTATGGACTGAAGGCACAGAGCCATGACTTGTTCCCTCTTGAAGCAGTAAGTGTAACCCTGAACTACACAATGCCATGAAAAATTTACTAAGTACACACAATATATGGAAAACATTAAAATTCTGAAATAACACAGTTGTTCCTGCCAACATGCCTGTCATGGGTTAATCTGAGGGTGACTTACGGGTAATTTGATCAACATCAGACAATTTGATGTTTCTAGACAAATCTTTACCAATTTTTAATCAAATAGGTTACTGACCATTCCATACAGCCAAGCAGCATACTCCGTACCAGTCCAGGAATCGTCTAATTCTGAGTGAAAGACCATTTCCCCATACATATATCTCTTCAAATCACAACTACAAGCCCATAGCCAGGGTATAGACATAGAGGTTGGGATATTTATGTCCAGGCCTAACTTGGGTTCTAGTTACATCCAAAGGCAAGAAGGTGAAGCTCATGGTTTTTAAAAGACAGCAATTGACTTACTCAGAGTATGAGTAAAATATAAATCCAACATTTTGGTATGATACAAGAAAAGTATTCACTGAAATGGGACATCATGGTTTGCCTGAATCATTAAACCACATGTGCCGACCCCACCCTATCACCCAACCCCCACCTGGAAACGGGGTAGATTTTTCCAAACCATTTGAAAAAAACCCCACCAAAAAAAAAAAATAGAATTTGTTCCCTCATCTAAATCTTGTATACTACAGTTAATGCTTCATTATTACAATGGCTACAGTGCTTTTGGAAATAATTGTATATACAAGTTGGCTACCCTATTACTGGACCAATTTAGTCATACTCAGAGAAATTTTTTGCAGAAAGATCATCGGAGGAATGAAATCAGTTATGGCATATTTCATTGTTATCATTTCCACATTAGACAGCACCATGACTCCTTTGTGCATCATGGTTGAACAAGTGATGCGTTGATTAAATTTGTTTGCATTGGAGTAGATTCTCACATAGCCTTTATTTGCTATTCCACGTGGAGTCAAACATGTTTATGATATTATCTGCATGTTGGCTACAGACCCATTTCATGTATGTCACATTTCTAATGGCAATGCAAAGAAAGCTGCTGTGTTGCAGCAAAAAGCAAGGCACAGCTGAACATGCATACAAGTGACTATTGGCAATCAATTGCTATCAGACAAAGTTGCCAATAATGAAGCACATACTCCAAAACTGTATGCAGGCTACTGCATGTCCATAGACCTTTTTCCAAACAGTAATTACAAAGGATTATGGGATAGAGTTTCGGTATGTGTTGTTTTTGTCAAAAATGTTGGACACCAAAACATTACCCCACACTCCTTTGTAATTGCTATTTGGAAAAGGCGGGTCTTTAGGAGTAGGGAACAGTATTGCATATACTGGTAAAAGCTTTCCACGTTTGTCTCTAACATGTATGGCCAAGACATGACACCATTTGAAATGAGTCTATTTAGCACTGAAAGAAGAATATTGACAGAGTACACTTACCAAGGACAACAAGTGATGCCGTAGCTTGCTGCTGGCTTATACTATTGGATACAGTGCAGGTGTAATTACCGGAATCACTTAGTTTAACACCTGTAATATAATAATAAAATTAGTTATTTGAAATACCAGTACCATCTTTATTTAAAATATTTTTATTTCAGAGATTTCATTTACTAATCAAAGCTTTCTCTTCAAAGAAAATGAGGTTTGCCAAACAATGACAAGGAAGAAAGCAGACATGGAAATTTACCTTTTGAACGTCTGTCAGAAAACCTGACAAAATATGTTTGCAAATTCAGAATACCTTGTTCAAGACGTCATAAAGAAATGAAGCAAACAACATGAATGTTTAAGTTTATGGGAGAGCACAATACATTAAACTTACCATAATGACATTTAGAAATAAGACCTCAAAATGACTGAGACAGGATTAATACATACTGGCATAAACAAAATTTAAAAAGAATTTTAAACAGTACAAGCAGTGGCCCTTCCCAAGTGTTTCTTTTAAAGCATTAGCTATCAGTACATAAAATGTTCAATCTTGTTGTATTTCCCTTTACAAGTCTTTAATGACATTTCAGAATATAAATACTGCATATTAAAATTGAAATTTATTTTTTGAAGGAATATACACAGATCACATACTGAAAAGATATTCAACTTTACAATTTCATGCTTTTTAGGAGTAAAGACTTCACACCACTGCTGACAATATACCTAGTCAGCAATACCTGTCTGAAAGATACACACAAGATGTTCCTAACAACATATTTCACAAAGTTCCCATACCTATGATTGCTATTTGATGTTTATTAGACTTACCATTTATGGTTAAGCTTCCTAAAGGTCCTATATCAACCCTTGATGTCTCCACAATTTTAACACCATTCAAAAACCATTCTGTATCTGGTGTTGGTGATCCAGTACTATCACAGATGAACTCAACTAGGTCACCTGTGGTCGCCTGTTGGTCTTGAGGTGGAAACACAATGTTAACGTCAGCTGGAGGAAACAAAAATATTCAGCATGAAATTATCCTAATTTTGAGCACCATACACATCAATTTGCTTCTTTTTGATAAAATTCCATAAGGGAAAACAAAAAACATCTTATAGCACACATTACAGTCCAGTTTGTCAATATTTAAGGAAATGGAAAAGAAAATAGTACCTCTGTCTTGGTTTGCTTTTGAGGAGAACTTTTTGGTGAGCATACAGTATGAAATTGTGAAGCCCATAATGATACCATACTTGTAATCAAGGGACATTAGGAAAGTTCTTACAGCTGCTTAGAGGAGGAATTTTCCATTCCCAGACAAAGTAAAATTCTCTAAACTAAGTTTACTTCCATACCTTGAACACAATACGGAACGAAGCGCTCATCTGCTCGTATGCTCAGTCCGCATTTCCTACAGCACGTAAAACCGAACAAGTTTAGTCAGAAAAGAACACTAGAACCATGATTACTTGAGCCACGGTGCAGTTATAGAGCCAGTTTATCCATTTTATTATTGAAAATTTTGTTCTCTCTTTTTTGGTATCAAAATTGGTTTGTTTTGATCCTATTGACATAGGGCATTTTTTGGTTAAACAAGGTACTTTGATTCAACTTGCAATGGCAAAAACGTGTTTTCCCTTTAAAATTCCCCCAAAACGTTACTTCACTTGGTGGTAACTTTAAAACTCCGTTCTGTACAGGTCTGGTTTAAACTCCATATGAAAGTTCAGTTTCTACCCTTTCAAATGATATAAGAAAGATTCTGATTGGATGATCAGAACCATGGGCGTTTTTCCCTTTTATATGTAAAGTCCAATCAGCGAAGCTGTCTCACAGACTCGTTTGGCCCTTTGTTCTGTATTGTTATTTATGACGTCGCAAACGCGTCCCCGAGCATTCAAATATTTACATATCATACTCTTGAAAAAAACTGATATGCAAGAAACTTTCACCACGTACATGACAACTTAGTTTGAGTTGCATGTTTTTTATTGGTAAATATCTTGCAAAGCCTACAAATAGCTATGATTTCCCCCGCAAAAGAAGCTTTTTTGAGAGCAAAGTCGAGCACGGCTCATTGTGTTGGACCGTACCAATTATGCATGGGTTTTTTTTTTTATTACAACCTGAGGTCCCTTTTGAGCAACAAACAGGCATCATCTTCTTTCGACGGCACCATCACAACTATACTCATTATTTAAAATCTAGCTCTCTGTTGGTATGCTTCTAAACCAAGACCTCTTTAAACCAAAGCAATCATGTTTAATCAATTTACGCGAGTCATGGGCATAAATATCCTTCGCATTTGTCAGACTACACCTGTTGTATATGTAGGCCTAACATAGTGTGAGTTCACAGTTGCTACATTGGGCTACAACTGACCTTCTTCCGTTTATATATTTCTTTTGTATGGAGCTGTATGTATTAAAAATTGATTCAAGAAAGGATATACTTTTATTTTGAATATTTTGTTGACACCTTGTAAAGGATTCAAGAAACAACGTCATCAATGATTTTGTACGAACGTTTCGTGCAACTACTCTCTCACAATATTGCAACGCGCGAGCTTTAAATGAAGTATCGTGAGCAATGTCTTTAAGTTTTGCTTCTCAACAGCTTAAATCATCCAATGTTAATAAACGTAAATAAATTTAAAAAAGCAAAATAATACGATATAAGCGAGTGAAAAAATATATTTTGACACAAATTGTTACAAATTATTCTGTTTTATCCCATACGATAATGGATTCGACTATTCCTTGAAAAGTGAGGGCGCACATTTTTTTATCGCTCTCCATAGGCAACGTTCCGTATTGAAATCACAAAAATTACTCTCACTGCCAACCGTCAGAAAAAGAACAACTTTCAATGACCTTACAGTATTTAACTGTGAAGCGCATAATGATACCGTACTTGTAATCTAGGAACACCATGAAAAGTCTTGCGCTGTGTTAAGGGAGCAATTTTCTCTTCCCAGATAAATAAAATTTTCTAAACTAAGTTTACTTCTTTACCTTGAACAAACTAATAAATAAAAATACCCTCACTGCCAACCCTCAGAAAAAGAACTTAATGTACATGTAGTTTTATCACTCAAAGCTAATTCTGTACTGTACAGCTCGCATTTCACAGCTCAGCACGTGGTCATTAAATTGCAACCACACATAGTGTTTTTAAGTACTTAAAATGAACTTAAGTTTTAAATTTCAAAAATATATGTTACAAAGCTTGAAAACTGAACTCATATGGTCCCATCTTCACAAAACATTCCTGAGCTAAGAAATAAAATGTTGAAGCTTATTCACCTAATTTTAAAATGTTACTTAGATTGCACAATAATTTGTGATGTCATTCTTGTACTACTCAAACTACCATCTTTTTTTTCTTTGTTTCTTTTTTTCTAAAGCCACTGCACCTTGTGCCAAAATTTGATCACTCTCTTACTGTTATGAGGTAACCTGACTATACAAGAGCTCTCCATACACCATGCTATGCAAGAAAACAGTTAACTCTTCAAGGTCATATAAACATTTTAATTTCAAAAGGAAACAAAAGCAGGTATCATGAGTTGTACATAAAGGATATCACAAATTATTATGCAATCAACTATTTCAAATAAAGTGAATATCATTCAACATTTTATATCTCAGCAATGGAATAGGAGTTGAATGAATGGAATATATTCTTCACCCTCTAAAATATATATTTTTGTAATTCTGTACTTTAGGTACACATTAAGTATTAAAAATGTTTTGGGGGTGATGCAACAGGCTCTTTAAAACTTACCTTCTACAACAAGGTTAAAGTACTTTTGCATGATAACACTGTGTCCTATCCGTCCAGTACACACGTAGCTACCTGCATCAGACAGTTGCACTGATTCTATCCTAAGATCATGATTACCCATATGTGTGAAGCGGTCCTCAGACAGAATCTGTTTTCCATTCCCTAACTGCCATTCAATGGATA
Source organism: Holothuria glaberrima (assembly GCA_009936505.3). Lineage (NCBI taxonomy): Eukaryota > Metazoa > Echinodermata > Holothuroidea > Aspidochirotida > Holothuriidae > Holothuria > Holothuria glaberrima. Next base: position 25,132 of record WURT03153438.1, read on the forward strand.
CCTCAAAGTCTTGAGCTGATTTACATTCCAAAGTTACATCTTCTCCTTCATGAGCAGTGACCTTTGTCTCGTGACGGACAGTTTCAATTTCTGTTCCCAAAGATATAAATATAATGTCAACGATACAACCAATCCAATTAATCTGTGCTAAGACTTTGCATATGGCAAATCATTCCAGAGCCATCCAAACTATTTTTAAAGTAGTACGGCTGAAACTGGGGTCTGGGGGTGACTAATATGGGGGAGGGGTTCCCCCTCCCCTTTGAGAAATTTTTGAATTATTATATGTCCTTAGATGCATTCTGGTGCTATAGCTGTTAACTTTTGAAGTAACTCACTACATGTCAGAAGAAAGGGAAAGGGAGATAATTGTTTTTTTTTTAATCTTCACTTTTCCATTTTTTTTATTTGTACCTGCAGTTGCAGTTCTGATGCTACTGAATCATTCACTGATAATTGACACTAGTACAAGTGGAACCAAGGTACTCAGAATAGTTTGTGGGTGCAGGGTTACATGAAAATTTGGCAAGTGGAGTCAAACATTTTAAAACAAAAAAAATGTAGTTTAATGAACTAAACTTTCTGCAATACACAAACTTTCCAATTAAGACTGAAAAGAGGGATACTGAATGCAACAAAATGAACACAGATAAAGATTTCTTCAAGTCCATTATAGAGTAATTAAGTCTTTAAACTGCAGCATATGTTAAATCATGAAGTTTAAAAAATGTCCTTGAAAGAGCCTGAATAGGTTTATAGTTTACAATTGATACAAGTATGATTTCAATACATGTAGACTGAAGAAAAGTTTGGACAGGATTTCCTGCTTGCCATTTCATATGGAATGCTGTTGCTCAATCCACTGGTTACTATCTCAGTTAATGGTACAAAGGAGGTGGGAAGCATCATTAAAATTTAGGGGGTGGGGCTGTCCCATCCCCACCTTGTGTGTAGCTCCCAATTTATGAAATCAAAACCTTTGATATTTCAAACCTCAGTGTGATCTAACATACATCCAACAATTACAGCAGGAGCATCCAGGTTGGATAAAACTCTTCACTTAACAACAATGTATCACAACCAGTTGGCTTACCTGGTTCAACAACTCTTAGAGTCATCCCAACACTTGCTTCCGGTCCTACACCATTATCAGCAATACATCTGTACTCTCCTGCATCGCTAGTAACCACATTTCGAATCTTCAACTTTCCTCCTCTGTCAGAATACCTCTTGCCTCTGAAATCACTGACCTTTTCTCCATTCTTTGTCCAATGTACAGCTGGTGTGGGGTTACCAGATGCCTCACAGACCACTTTGAAGGAGTGAGAACCAGCAGCCACTGAAACTGAGTCTGCAACTTCAGATATGATTCGTGAGGGCTCAACATCTAAAAAATAAAAAAAAACAAAAAAACAAACAAAATTGGATAAATGGGAGGATCGATGGATCACTGGGAGAAATTAAAGCACAATATTCTTCTTGTGCTAATTTAAAAGTTATACTGACAGAAGTAATCAATTCTTCTTGAATATCCATAATTAACTTAAAAGCAATAGGCAGTCGCCCCAAAATTTGCTTTGAAAAATCAGCAAACTCTTGCAAATCTCTTACTGCATTACAAGCACCTCTGAAGATGTTTTGAACATAACTAATACAAACAATAAGTAAAGTAAGGAGAAATTCTCCTCTAATTTTGCAATTCACCAACAAAAATATTGTCACATGATCAAAATAGGTCATTTATGAACTAGAGTGATGGGGCATACTAACTCTGACTGGGGTGACTGCATTTTCCCTTTAACCTAAAAGAAAAACTTTTCTTAATTTCCATTTTACATTATTTCATCTTTTGCATTCTGTGATGATGTTCCAAAGTTATAAAGGAAGTGAACCCAACTTCATGATTTTTGAGTATTACTACTTGTATAAAACAACATTAAAATGTTCAAACCTGGGCAGTTTAAGTACCGGTTCCCCTCAGCTTTGTCAACACCATTTGGACAACAGCCAAATGCAGATTCATGGCAAGGTATAGTTCTGTCAACCACACTGGTACTGGCTATGGGGCTTGTATGGGCTAGCACCTCTGTTGGGACCTGAGTTTTATCTTCTTGTGGGCCCTGTGTGACATCTGCTTGAGAGCCCTGTGTGACAGTCTCTACAGAGGTTCCAAACAGGGAAGCTTCTCTATAATAAATATCTATAAAGGGAAAAATATGTCCAAGAGTTTCATTAAGGGAGATGGAAAGGTTTAGGCCAATAGCTGAAGCATAAAACAGCTACATAAAAGGAAGAAAAGGAAACCCTATACCCCTTCTTTATATCATGTTTGGTAACTGAAATACAGCCAATCTAATTAATTCACAACGATGGTACCATTTGCCCCATTGGGTCTTGAATGTACTATGGTAGCAAGCGTATAGTTTATGTCTACATCACATGGATTAAGGATATAGCTAGGGAATCCTGTGTTTCCCAATCTTTGGACTTTGATGAAAACTTACCATCACAGTTTGGTTCTTCAAAGCGAGTGCTACTTTCTTCAAACCTGGCTCCAGTAGTTTCATTCACACAGAAGCAGTAGCCTGTGCTACCATGACACTGAAGACGTTGATACAGTCCTTCCTCTGTACAACGAGGTATAAATTGGCCAATGGAACCCCTTACACTACTCTCCTCTCGTTCAGACTCACACTTAGTTCTTGGTCTGATGGATGCATAGGGTGATGTGAAGAGAACAACCTGTGTCTCTGTAAAAATTTTACGAATATGACTTATGATATGTGTCACAAAGATATTAATTACCAATGTTCTGGGTAAAGTATTTGATAACATATTATGTCATCAGATTTTAAACTAAGTGTCATCAAAGTACGTGTTCATATGGAAAATTTGCCTGTGATGTGACAGCTCAGTTGTTTTTAGATCGTAATTTTACGTAACACACGCTATCAAATTTGAACACCACTGGCTATGTTCAGGAATGTCATATGAGCATTTCTATACCTAATGATTATAGTAAATTTTATACTGACATTAAATACAAAATCCTTCACTCTGAATAAGGTGGACATAACAATCAATATACTTAATATTCACATAACTTTGGACTAGGTAAAGGTAATATCAACGTGTTTGCACAGTGTTATTGCAATGGCATAAATAAATGTAATAATACTTTCAACTCAAAGTAAAGTAAGATTTATCACAAGTCCACAAGTCTGTTGAAATGGCCTGCCTCTGCTAAATATCTTTCCCAATACTTTCCACAAAAAACAATATGCAGGAGAAACGATACATACCTGATGCATCTGTACTGAGATGGACCTGTCTAGTTGGTGGAAGGGTAAAGCTTATCCTTGATGTTACTTCTGAAATAGAAGAAGCATCAGGTATATAAACAATAGAAGGAGCATCAGGTATATAAACAATAGAAGGAGCATCAGGTATATAAACAA
>WURT03153450.1:0-10907 GCA_009936505.3 Holothuria glaberrima
GGGGGGGGGGGGGGGGGGGGGGGAGGGGGGGTTTAACAAGAATAAAGTGAAAGGGAGAGGAAGAGAGAAAAAGGGAGGATAAAGAGGAAAACAGCTTATATAAAAAGCATTCTAAATCAATTGTGCGATTGATAAGTTCATAATAATACGTTAACAATAACAACTTAGTAAATAGTTCTTCAAGTGGATCTTAAAACAATTGAGAGAAGGATTATTTTAAATTTTAGAGTCAATATTATTCCAGAACTGAGCACCATAGCCTTGAACTGAGCTTTTACTTATATCCAATGAAATGTTGTTGAGATGAATATGACTAGATATCCTAGTAAAATGATCATACACTGTGTTGTTAGGTTGAAGCCAGTTATTAAAGATACGTGCCAGTAGTCCTGGAAATACTTGAGCATAAAAATGCCTAATTGGTACAAGAAAAATTTGGAGGATATGAAAGTGTTTAAAAATAGGTTCAGCATGAGCAGAATCATCAGAAAAAACTTATAATGCGAATTGCTTTCTTTTGGAGAATGAAAGCTTATTACTATTCGAGGGGGAATGTATTCCCCCACAGAATGTTGCAATAAGAGATTTGAGAGTAGATAAGGGCATAACACAAAGAAAGAAGTGCCGTGTCAGGAATAAAGCACCTTATCTTATAAAGTATACCTAAAATTTTGGAGATTTTATTACAAATTGAATCAATTTGAATCTTCCAGGTAATGTGAGTATCAAGATGAAGACCAAAAAATTTGGTAGAATCAGTCTGGGATATCGTAGAGCCATTAAGCACAATAGTATAGTCATTAAACTTAACTTGTGGAGGATGAAAAACCATAAAATTTGTCTTTTTGGTGTTCAACGACAGCATACTGGCACAAAACCAAGAAGAAAACAGTAGTAAGCTCTTCATTAAGAGTTCTAATGGTAGAAGGTTTGTTATTCCTTTTGAAAAGTATACTTGTGTCATCTGCAAACAAACACAATTGAAGCTTATTAGAACAAAGGGGAAGGTCATTGATATAAATTAAAAATAGCAAAGGTCCTAAGATAGATCCCTGCGGTACACCGCACACAAAATAATTATTAGAAGAATATCAACCATTAATAGAGACCAATTGACAACGATTACTGAGGTAACCTGTGATCCAATCATACGCCTTCCCACGACTACCGTAATGATAAAGTTTACTACAAAGAATATTATGATTAACAGTGTCAAATGCCTTTGAAAGGACTAAGAATCCCCAACCGTATACTGTTTGCAATCAAAACCTGTGGTGATGTAATCGACAACATTTAAAGCAGCCATGTAGGTTGAAAAGTTTCTACGGAATCCAAACTGGGAATCTGAAAGTACATCAGGCTTAAAGGGATTTTCCAGAGATAAAATTCAGTAAGTTCAAAACATGCAGAATTTTTTTCTCTTTTAGGAGGTTAAAACTGCATCTCAATAGCTTGTAGCGTTTGGAAGATACAAATTTTCAAAGAAACGCAATTTTTTCTCAAGATAAAGTGCATTATGGGAAATCTCTGATGTCATCGCGGCATATTAATTTGAAATAAAATTGAATTTCTTTATGATTTTAATGCCTCTGTAGGGAATGTTTAGCAACTTTGTTTGTTATGCCCTACCTATGATGTAGGATTGTGCTAAATCTACATGGAATCATATTCAAATATTCCAACAGTATCAAATTTCAAGGACAAACAGGACATTCAATTATAAAGAAAAACAGAAGGAATCTGAGGCAATGTGCCCACTTTACATAACAGTCTGTGACCTTGATGAATACTGGAGGTATTTTTGACAAAAATTAGCACTCTTTAATTTGAGATATCTCGAGTTAGGAAAGGAGTATTGCTACGGCGTTTGGAAGGCACCAATTGGAAAATTGTTCTCTTTTACATGACACCCTTGTAAAATGCCACTGGAAAATGCTGTTAAGCAAGAATTCAACGAACCTATTGTATAGTAACCTTTCAAGAATTTTAGAGAGAGTCGGAAGAACAGAGACAGGACTGTAGTTTGACAAAGTCGAAGGATTGTCAGCTTTATAGACTGGAATGACACCAGTAATTTTAGTTTGGTCAGGAAAAATGCCACTAGAAATAGATAAGTTAAATACGTAAGATAAAGGTTCGCAAATAGCTATGTTAGCTGTTTGGAGTAAAAGAGACGATTATCAACACCGCAAGAAGGTTTTTCTCTAATTTTTTATGATGTTGAAAATTTCCGAAGGAGTGATCGGTGACAAGAAAATGGAATTGTTATTAGAAATCTGAGGCAAAAAATGGAGAAAGAAACATTACCAGTATGAATGTTTTTGGCTGAGTTTGGACCAATAATAGTGAAAAACTCATTAAATGCATTTTCCATTTCCAGAATATCAATGACATTCTTCCCCTTGTTGCAAACAGAAGAAATCTTTTTCGAGCCTTTTTTTGAATTGATTAGATCCGAGATAATGTTCAAAGTTTTAGTCAAGTTATTTTTATTTTTCATAAACAGATCACCACAATAGCATCGTTTAGCATTTCTTATGACGGTTGTTAACTTATTCCGAAAGTGTACAAATTTTTGCTTATTAGCAGGGTTAGGACAATATGCATTTTTGGTAAAGCCTATATTTAGTATTAATAGACACAAGGATACCTCTGTACTCCAAGGTTTATTTCATATAGTTTTCTTTTTCCTGACAATTTTGAATGGACAATGTTTATCACAGAATTTTTTAATTATTCCAACGAGGTTATTATACGCTAGGTTGACATCTTTAATATCATAAAGCCAGTCCCAATCAAAAACACTTGTTTATCTACAAAATTTTGAAGACTCATAGTCAGGCGCGGTTCTAGACTGAGATTTGGGGGGGCTTAAAGGGGGGGGGGCTTGAAACGGAAGAATACAATTTTCTCCCAAATATATAAATCGGTAACGCCACGCTGAAAACAATGATAATAAAAACGGTACCATAACATACATGTAACGTATATATATATATATATATACAGGCACAGTGGCGTGCGCACGATTTCTCTAAAGGGGCGTGGGGCATGCAGTGTTCTGGGTGATCGTCGGCCTGCGGGAGGGATATCCCCCTCCCCTCTGAAAATTTTTGAAAAATTAGGTGTCCTTACATACAATCTGGTGCCACATATGCTTCCTTTTGAAGTAAAATTTGTGTTACAAAATTTGCGTATTTTTAGGAACTAAAAAAAATTGGCATCGGTGAGGGAGCCTTGGGGAGACAATCCCTCTTCTTTGAAAATTTTTGAAAACGTTGGTGTCCTTACATGCAATCTGGTGCAACATATGTCACCTTTTGAAGTAAAATTTATGTAAAAAATTTGGTATTTTTAGGATCTAAAAATAAGAAAAATTGGCATCCGTGAGGGAGGCCATGGCACAATGCCCTACCCCTGGGTACGCCACTGTACAGACATACATGTTTTAATTTGGAAGAATGTAGCTAACGTTACTGAGAGATACGAACAACCGGACCTGTTCACATTGATGGAAGTAACATTCGGCCTGTACATTTGACCAAAAAAGACTGCCAGTATAACTTGACAAGATCAGCGACGAAATGACTTGATTTTAACTTCCAACAGATAATTAATCCGTTAACTTGATTTACATGTACGTACATACGTTGATAGATGTTACTTATCTGACCCAAATTTCCATGTTATTAAATCATGAACCTATGTAATTTCGATAATTTCGAAACTCAGACGACAGTTTCCCTTGACAAACTCATCCATGTAGGCACTGGTGTCGAAGGTAAGAGTGCAGCTTTTGAAGCTAGTAGGGGCCTGCATTGTGCCTACGTACCGTTACACAGTACTTAGGCGAAGCGTGGCTGTCGTACTACATGCAGTCAAAACAACGGTGTACCGTGTACGTACGTGAACGTGGGATACAAGAAAAGTGATCACATGCCTATCTTGCATGACACATTTGAGAAACTAAATGCACTGGACCAAGATGTGCACAAATGTATTGGGCAATTTTGTTTTTCTCAATACACGCAAATATAGCATGAAGATAATACACAACCTCGGGAATTTTTTTGGGGGGGGGCTCGAGCGAATTTGGGGGGCTTGAGCCCTTATGCACCCCCCGTGAAACCGCGCCTGCTCATAGGACTTCATTTCATTTCATTTATTTGTCTTAAATACTTACATCCCTCTTGACAAAATAAATGGAATCTTGATGAGAACGAATGGAATTACTTTGATGGTGAATACGATAGACGGGTAGGTGGTCACTTATATCACAAGGTATTATTCCTGATGTAAAGTTGCTGCATATATCATTACAAAGTATATTGTCTATAAGAGTTGCTGAGGTTTCAGTTATTCTGGTTAGCTTAGTGATGAATGGAAGACACGTTGATGAATAAATAAGATCAACAAAATTAGTAGCATTACTGTCAGTCTCATATATTACCATGACAATATTAATTAAAATCATCTAAGATGTGACAGATTTTCTTCTCAGCATTTAGTCTATACATTAAATGATCTAAATCACTTATAAAATGAGAAGTTGGATTTCCAGGAGGTCTGTACATTACTGCAACTATAACAATCTTATTAAAACAATTTATCTCAAGAAACATAGATTCACAATGTGGTGAAAAGTCACTAAGATCACCCCTTAAAGAGAACTTGGTGTCGTGACGAATAGAAAAACCATCTCCACCATCTCGTTTTGTACATCTGTCATTATGGATAAAATTGTAATGTGAAATGGTTAACATTTGGATAGGAGTATTTGGTTGAATCCAGGTTTCGGTAATAGCTACTACATCAAACATACTCTCGGTACTAGTATAGAGTAATTGAGAAATATCTTCATGATGTTTCCAGATACTACGACTATTAATATGGGCGATCGCTAGGTCAGGTTTGGATTCATAAAGTAAATTACGGAGAAAATGTGTATCAGTATAGAAGGAGTCAGATGGTCTATCAATTAAATTAAAGCCATTATCAGTGGTTATTGAATTACTTATATTTGAAGAATGAATATTAAGATTATCACTAAGGTAGGCTGCATTTGAGGTATGAGGTAGAGAGGGGTTTGACATGAAAGAAAAAGAAAAACAAAAACAAAAACAAAAGGTGAAGTTATAACATAGAAAAGGATCAGAGAAATTACAGATTAATTTGAGGGAGGACGACTATCATAAATGAACAGACCTGGACCGGAACAACTTTTTACATAAAACATACGACATTACGGACATTACGGATAAAGATGAAACGCGAAACGGATTAGACTAAGGCTTTTGAATTTATGGTGGGTTACTCTGACCTGAAATGTTCCTCATAGTGTAAGCGCACGTGTCGTGAAGTGTCGTGTTTTAGTTTACCAGGAAATATTGAACAGGGTAAAATTATTATAAAAACATTTTGAATAGACTTCTTACGGCTCCAGATACCAGTAATTTGTTTATATTTACAACAGAAAGCTAGATAGGAAAAATATCATGGGTCAGTATATACTTATATACTTATAAATTGATAAAATTTCAACAACTGTTGGGTAGTAAGTTTACCCAACGCTCTTGAGAAAGAAATGCCCAGTAGTTATTCACCAAAAATTGACCAACAAATGGTCAAAGTTTTGACCAGTAATTGGGACAATTGTGTGCCCAACCTAGTTGGTCACTTTTTGCTACCTTTTTGAGGTTGTTATGTAGACTCACAATACTGGGTAAGAAGTTGGGCAACTTTTGCCCAATATTTTATACAAAATAACACTAGCTATATGGCCAATGCCGCAGGTCAATGCCTTGGTTGAATATATGACCTTAATAAGCCCTTCAAATATCAAAGATCTTTTGCAAACCATTCCAAAGGTAAAGAAATATACAGTATTTGGTGTCAGTGAACTTATAAGGACTAAATAAACGCTGTACCAAATCCACGTCAAAACTAGCTTCAAACTGCAAGGACTTGCCTAACACGCACTACAATTCTGCGTATTTGCAAGCAAATGCACTTCTAGTTAAAATTGAGTTTGCTATTCAGAGTCCAGCGACACGTTAAGTTACAATGCTACCCACATTTTGCAAAGTTCATTGGAAAATGACCCCGTAACTTACCTCTTTGAGAAACCAAACAGTGAGCATAGGCCCCAAATGTCCCTTTATTGACATCACTCATCATTTACTTAAGAGGTAAGATATATACAAGATTTTTTCTTATAAACTTTTCACAATTATTTTTAATTTGTCTTTATAGGACCAGCTGTAACTGTAGTATTAGATGACGTCAGCCCTCGAATTCTTGCAACATTCGGAGGATTTCTGTTCGGGTTTGGATATTGTTGCTCCGGGTTATTTCAACTTTCTCCTCATTATCTGTTCCCGTGCTTTATTATATCAGGTAAAATCAGACATAAGGGAAACTCTAGGTAATACCAAGTTACTAGTGGCAAAGTTTTTTTCAAGATGCAAATAGATGGGTTTAATGACTTACCTTAAGTATGACAACTCAATCGATACAAAATATCACAGTCCTTTCTTTGTGTCCCGCTCATTTCGAAAATCGTAGAGTTCTTCTTATTGAAGATTTCTAGCAATTTGGGGCTCTCTTTATCCTGCGGAGGTGACACATACGAGGTTTACTATGCAGAATTTTTGCCGATCTGACCGACAATTGCCATGGTTACAAACTGTTTTTATGAGGTACCAGTAATACCATATGGCAATATTACCTAAGTTGATGTCCCAGTCTTTGAGGATACCACTTGACTCACATGCAGGAGTTTTGGAATTTTTTTAGCGTATACCGCAAGTTTGATTGGTCCACTGGCTATAGCCTACCTGCTTAGTTTGAAGGAGCAAACATAGACGTGTTCTATTAAAGGCCAAACCTGTACCGAGAGTGCGGAGGATGCTATTATGAGTACGAGTACAAAGGTCTAAATTCGAGTGCAAGTACTAGTTCCTGCTTTTCTGACGCTGTGAGCACGACCGTTCGAGTCCAAAGTCATCACTAGCCTGAGTGCGAGTGCAAAAGAAATGCACTTGATGTTACGAGTACGACTACACTTGGGATAACATGTAAAAAATTTAAAGGAGAAATATAGTGACATTAATTTACAAGTATCTTAAAGGAAACAGTTGGTTTATTTTTTAATCCTATTACTTAGGGGTGGGGAATCTCCTGCCCCAGGGACGTATGCTCCCCGAGGGACCATTTGATCCAGCAAGTGAAGCAATTCATAAATGTAAATTCAGGTTTACCAGCTGTTAGTACGAGTGTTGCTAGTATAAAAAGGGTCCAAATTGATTTTGGTGGTTAATTTAATGCATATCAAACGCTTCTGAAGAGTTTAACTGCTTCATTTTAAGGCCCGTAATTTGTGGATATGGGCACAGATGATGGTAGGGATTGCCTGACGCCTTTGGAGAGCTATATCACTCAAGCTGCACTGCCGTACGGTAAATAAGTGTAATAACGTCAAGTAATAATGATGGGCAGAGTTGTAACCACGTCACTCTTTTTGTGGCAAGTCAAGTCAACTACACTCATTTTAGCGACTCGAGTCAAGTCATGACTCGAGTCACTGTGTTATTTCAATGGGGGAAATACACAAACAATTATCCTAGCGCCGTATCTTTTGAATAAGTACCAGATTTAGTCGCAACAAGTGGGGAAATGAGAAAAATTAGAGGAGTGGTGGGTGCCTCCACGAGTACCAACGCTGATCTCATGTTAATGAAAAAGAAATGAGTACAGTGAAATTTTGTTGCATGTGTTCCATGTTTGCGTCACAAGCGACACATTTAGCACAAATGACATCACCTGAAAAGAAGGGAAGAAAATCACAGATAACACCAAGTATATCGTGTCCGATCCAATTTTGAACATTTTCGACGAAAGTAATAACATGTAGTAGCATCAGAGATTAATTACTGTATGCGAGCTTGCAAATCGCGCAAAAAATTGTAGCAGTCATGTGCTGTAGTTACTACAGAAATCCTAGGCTTTCCATAAGGCTTTGATTTTCTCTGGATCTTTGCGTGGGTTTCAGTAGTTCGGTAAACTTCAACGCTTAAACGATTCCCGATTCCTTTTCTCTTTTCCGAGAGTAGATGTGTGACTGAGCGTCTTGCCGGGTGGGGGGAGGGGGGCTGACAACCCTACACCTTCATAGCCACGCCCATGGTCAGATCTAAAACAGTAATATAAATTTGTAGTTTGAAGCCACAAACAAATAAACAGTAAGGCGATGGTCATTACAAATTTATAAGTGCGCATACGGGTAGGGGTGCAAATCCCCGAGTAATAATACATGTAGAGTTATGAGTACTAGCATGAAGAAATAAAATAAACTCGAATACGAATAGGGGCACGGTACGAGTACCTACTCGAGTACTGTAAGTCTGCTAGGAAATTACTACGTTCAGTTGATTATTTTCCGACATTTTGGCTAAGCTAATGTGTTTTATGTTCTGTTTAGACAGGGAGTTGCTACGACATTGTTTACTTTTACACATTCATGGTTAAACTGCGTGGTGTCTGCTACTTCACTGAGGAACATCAATGCTGGTGGAGAGACAATCTCTGTGAACCGTTATGCCACGTTACATTCTTACCACCACATTCCACGGTCTGTCAAAAGGCAGGCATGACGTGGGGAAAAGTAGGAAAATTTATCACTGGGTATCCTTTTAAGTGGCATTAGATGCCCACTGAACGAATCACCAAAAGTATACAAGTTATAGGCTGCTTTATTATTTATATGACTTTTCTTTTTCTAACGAACGATTTGGTACTAAAAGAGTAACCACAGTAGATTAAGGGGCACTTCACGTCCGCCGGGCAGATCAAGCGTGATTTGTAGCCTGAATTTGTTATGAAACTGCGTTGCAGCTTCATATAGTGAACTTTTAATTTAGAGTATAGTAGTATGAAACATCGTATATTTGATATTCAAACTTGGATCACGACTTAATCTACCCTGCAGATTCCTGATGGATTCAATAATATGAAAGCATGTTTAGCTATTGTCATTGTCAAATTACATTTAAAGAAAACATGACGATTTTGCCTCCCTTAAAATGGTCGGTACCGCACCCTTATTTAACCCATGGATGTATACAGATCAGGTGAAGCCTGCAGCTGTGAGTTCGAAGACACGATTGATCGGTAGAGATGTCTGCCAAAAGAAGTAAATTACAGGGCCCCTTGCATTTGCAACTACTTTAGATGATGGAGTTGCTAATGTGATATACCCCACTTATATAATGGAATGGTGGGGTATAGCGCAGTCAATACATCATTAGCAAGCACACATTCAGGAAGCTGAGACATCAGGTAAATCTCCCTGATCTTCTCTTACTTCACACATAGGCAAATAAAGGCAAAATCCAACTTTTAGCAAAACTGACCTTTCACTACGGTAACATTTGACGTTCATCTGTCAGTTATAAATGCACAAGTTTTCATGGTCAGGTACCTGCCCCCAAGTTTTTCGTTAGACGTAAGATTTTAGGATGAGTTCTCGATACACGCTTTTGTTGTCACACACTGGCATACAATCAGACACTCTCATTTACAGCTTCACATTTCTGATGTTAGGTGAAGTAGAATATCTCATTTTCTTCTACATTACAAGTAGGGGAGATGAGAAAACAATTTCCAGGGGTGTACATTTAATTAAGTCTCATTTTACGATATACAACAGGCGCGTATGCAGGAATTTTGTACCATCTAAGGGGAGCACACCCATGGGTTGGCGCGGAGCGTACCGAGCAAATTTTTGTCTTTCATGCCTCCCAGATGGCCGGAAATGGCCCTTCCCATACTTGACAGTGGTCCCTTAGACGTTTCCTTAACAGTTTTGTTTGAAGAAACAGAGGATTCAAGACGATTTTAAACATATATTTCATCTTCGGTTATCATGATTAGTACATTCCGTGTTGAGGGCTGCTGGGAACTCCAGACTTTGGGGAAGTGATTCAAAGGCTGGGAGTCGCACTCACGTCGGTCGTATGAGGACGTTAGAGCGGTCCCGAAAGCAAGGTGGGAATGTATTATGCGCGCCTGCCTCGTAGATGTCTGGGCACTAGTTGAAAAGGGAAGGCGAGTTATCACTGGTGTCCATCCTAATTACATGACCAGGGTTCTTTGTGAACAGTGGCTTTGTGAACCCGTAAATTCAAATGAACTCTAATGGTAGGTGCGGTGTTCTATAACGGTCCGCTGGTTTGGAGAAGAGTCTAAGTAAGAACTGGGGCGGAGCCCCCGGAAGCTCTAGAGTTCGTACTAATCTGTAGGAAAAAGAATGTAAAGCGCGGGTCACACTACGGCGATTTCGGATCGGATTACGGTCCGATTTTTCTGAGTTTTAGTTAAAATCTCCTCCATCTCTGGTCCTAGGGAACCAAAAATTTGTCACTCTGGGTAATTATATGATATGTATCACATGAGTATGAAAAAAATTTATACTAATTATTTCGTGACTTAATATCGACGGACAGCGTTTATCTGACACGAGTAGTCCGATAAAAGCTGTATGTCGATGTGACGTCACGAAATAACTAGGTTACAATTCATTAACAGAGTTCTCTGATCTAAATCATATATTTACACATAGTGGCAAATTTTTGGTTCCCAAGGACCAGAGATAGAGGAGATTTTAACTAAAACTAAAAAAATCGGACCGTAATCAGATCCGAAATCGCTGTAGTGTGACCCGCGCTTTCATCAACCATCTTTGAATGACATAGAATGTGCAAGGTACACAGACTAAAAGCATCAAAGTATGACCATTTGTCATGCGATGATGTCGTGTGTGTGAGCATGTACGTGTGTGTATGTGTGTATGTGACGCCTAGCTTGTAAACACGATATCTCAAGATAGCAATGACCGACACTTTTCATAT